>QUSF01000027.1:6193651-6234449 GCA_003676055.1 Chloebia gouldiae | reverse complement strand
GCATTCCCAGAGGAGCAGCTTTCTTCCCCCTGCATTCCCAGAGGAGCCCAGGCCTATCTCCCCCAGCCCTGGAGCTCCAGAGGAAAACTCCCCCCTTGTGCAGGATCCCTGCTCCAGCAGAAGCACAGCTGGCACTGCAGGAGGGCTGAGCCACCCTGGGATGGGGCTGAGCCACCTCCCTGACCCACAGGGGGACAGGGTCTGCTCTGGTAGTGGTGTTTTGTATTACTGCATTTTTAAATTTTATTTTAAAAAATTTTCTTCCCTAATAAAGAACTGTTATTGCTATTCCCATATCTTTCCCTGAGAGCCCTTTAATTTCAAAATTATAATAATTCCGAGGGAGGGGGTTTACATTTTCCATTTCAGGGGAGACTCCTGCCTTCCTTAGCAGACACCTGGCTTTTCCAACCAAGACACTCACAGAGGAGAGGCTGATCTGCAATGTTCACGCGGTTACCTTGAGTCAGCGGGGAGGAAATGGGTCATGAGAAGGAGGAGGTGCAGATTTTGCCCCACCTGCTGTGCCGCTGTAGCCATCCACGCGGAGCCGGTAGCGGCTCTTGGCGTCGCCCACGCTGAAGCGGTCGTACACGGCGTAGGCCGTGTCCCCCTTGTCCCTCAGGTCCACCCGCAGCTCGTACTGGCCCTGAGAAGTGATTTTGTGCAGGTTCTCCAGACCTGTGGGCAGGGAGAAAGGTTTGTCTTGATGCCGAATGGTTTTTTGCCTTTTTCGTTTTCTGTATTCTCTATATTCTTTACACGTGTATTTGGAGCTCTGTAGCATATTGTTGCATTCCTACTTAGTTTTCCCAGTGCCTTTCCCTACCTTTTCCCTAGGCAGGGAAAAGCCCCTGTCCCATCTTGGTTCTCCCTGGGAACCAAGGCCAAAAAAAAAGCTCTTTGAGATCCATTTTCATCGACAAAGTTCAGTTCCGTCTGAGGGGGGAGGATTTAGAGGAGGCTCAAACTGTGGGGAGATTGCATCACCACTTATGCTCCTAATAGGTGATTTTGTCAATTATGGTAATTGGTTAAACTTTTAAAAACTGTGTTCACCGCATGGAGGAGGGGCTTTTGTGGGCATTTTCCATATTCACCTCGAGAGGCCTCCAATAAAGATCAACCTTTACATTCCTCCTATACTAATCTTATCTCAACAACATGTTGTTTTATTTCCAGGCTTCTTAAGGCATCAGTCTCTCCATATTTTTTTCTCTGTCTGTGGTGGGTTAAGTGCTGGTTACTGAACCCAAAGCCATTCAACTGCCCCTGGACATTGCTGAAAGAGAGAAGTGGCCAAAGCTCTCCCTCCCATGCAAAACCAGGGCATTTGCCACACCATTATTCCATAAATGGGGTCATACTGGACTGTTCAAATATAGCAGGACCCCAGCACTGGTGGGGACACTCAGCCTGATCAGCTCTAGGGTGATGTCAGCACAAAAGCAAATAAATAGTCCCAGGTTGACTAGGAGAGATCTTCCCTTCAAATCATAGAAACAGGTTGGGCAAAACCACCAAAGTTGTGCTGTGTGATCATCATCCCCAACATCACCATCATCTTTCATTTGCAGCCAGAAAAATGCAGCACAACCTTTGAAAATGTGGGGAGTTTACTTGTATTTTACCAAAATGTGAGTTTATGTCTTCTATTTGCCCTGCTTTTCATCTCTGGATCATAAATCTTTGCTGCTGGGGGTGTCCCAGGAGGACAGGAAGCAGAACCTGTCCCAGGTCACCTCTGACTTCTCCCAGAGCCCCAGTGAGCATCGGGTGGGTTCATTTGACATCCTTTGACTGCAGCTGGAGGGACTGGCTGAGCCCGGCCCTTTCAGTCTCCCTCATGTAGGGTGTCCCTGGCTCCTTTTCTCCTGTTCCTCTTTGCAAATATTCCTTCCAGCCAAATGGAGGCCTCTCCATGGCTCCTGGACTTTTGGGCTGTGTTTCTGTTTTGGTGTTTTTTGTCTTTTTTTTTTTTTTTTCCAAAAATAAAATCCTTCAGCACTTACCTATCCAGAATTCATCCTTAGGATCTCCAAATCCTGCCACATAAGTATTCCAGTTCTTGTAGAAATCTTGCTTTCCATTCTGACGCCTCAGGAACACCTAAAGGCAGGAAATTGGCTGCTTTTAGACTGCCCTGGCCAGAGGGAAAGCACTTTTACAAACACAGAGCTCAGCGTTGCTCCTGCCCTGCCTTCACCCCTCCCAGCAGAGCCTCACTGCAAGGACTGAGTTACACCCAGGCTGCTGGATGCTCCATGTAGTTTTTAAGTCTCCAATTCCTCTGTTGGGTCCCATGCTGCTCTGCATGACGTGGCTTCTCAGTTCCTGCTCTCTGCCCTTTTAAGCCCATCCTGCTGTTCTGGATTTCTCAGCCAAGGGTTTTTCCACCCCTCATCTCCCAGCCAAGCATTCCTCCAGCTCCTCCTGCCTTTCTGTGCCCTGGGTCCCTTTGGCATGTTCAAATTTGGGGGTACCAGTGTGGAGAGGTGGCATTTACTGCCATTCCTTTGTTGGCTGGGTGGGATGTGTCCCTTGCACAGTGGCCTTGGAAGCCTCTATACCCTGTGGCTGCTGAACAAATGCTTCCCCTGGGCTGTGCTTTACCCTCTCTCACTCCCTCTCTCATTTGGAGTTAGTTCACCCTCCCCTCTCCCTGTTGATTATTTAGAAAATGTGTTATCCAATATGGTCATTTCAGCAGCCCTTACACCAGTGGAGAGGGATCAGGTCTGGAACCAGGAGTGTGACCCATCCTTTGGAGACACCTCTCTCTCCTCCAACTACAGAAAGTAGCGTTCTGGGCACTGGGGTGTCCTACCCAGGATAAAACTCCCCGGATTTATAGACCAGACAGCCCCACTGTGCTGCTAACACCCTGAGGGTGCCTGGCATGAGCAGGATGGGGTGTGCTGCCCCTGCCCCGCACTCACGATCCAGCCGCCGCCGTCCTCGCCCATGTCACAGAACACTTGCAGAGGCTGAGCCTTGTCCCCGTTCAGGTAAATCGTGTAGAGCCCAGAGGTGGCTTCTCCATTCAGCAGGGCCTGGGAGCAGTCCTTGGGGTAGGGATAGAGGAGCCCAGCTGCACACACAGGGAAGGGAAAGCATTCCTTAGGAAATCAGCAGTTATAAGGAACGTGCCAAATGCAGCTGGCTCAGGAAAATCCCTTGTGGGACAGCTACAGATCCCAGGAACAGGTTTGTAATTGCATCCTGCATACAGAACATCCACAGGATACAGCTGGTGAGGTGAATTCCTCTTTTGAATGTGGTTTTTCACATCTGTCTACACTTCTGGAAGTGCTGAGAATGTGAGATAACTACTCCCTCCTAGGATGAGGGTGCATCCTCCAGTTAAAGGCTGAAATTCAGGAGCTGTGTTACAGCAATTTATGGGGAAAAACAAATCTACCACTGTCTGATCATGTGACAGAAAAGGGAGGGGGGATACAAGGACAGGACTTCAATCAAAAATAAATTAATTTTGAGTGTTTTGCTAGCAAGGACAATATTAAATGTGTTATAAAACTACACTCCTAAAAAATAAAGCAAATAGCAACAGCTGAAACTGCAGGAAAATTTTGTTAAGCTTTTCTTTCTTACAACAAGCCAATAAAATCATTGTAGTCGGAATAATTTCTAACCTCCCCAAGATATTTTCTTTTTATCTTTTTATTCACTCAGGTCATTAACTTTTTCAGCCAATTAAATGTTGTTCCAGGTGTGTACATAGGAGAGTTTTTATCTGCAGCTTCTCACAGAGTGGCTGCTGGTTCTTGCCAGTGTTACACATCCCTGCCTGTGCTTCAGCTCCAGAAAATTTTACAGAATCATGGAATTGTTAATGTTTAAAATCAAGTCCAATCATTAACACAGTCCCACCATCATGTTCACCACCATGTCCCCAAGTGCCACCTCCACAGGTATTTTGAATACTTCCAGGGATGGGGACTCCAACACTACTTATTCCAATTCTTGCAACTCTTTCCATGAAGAAATTTTTCTTGATATTGAATCTAAACCTCTCCTGGTGTGATTTAAGGCCATGCAAGTTTCCATCAGCTTTGGGATTTGGAGAAAAGTGACTCTACAGTCGCTTCAGTGTTGCCCTGTCACTAAATAGACACAAATGTGTTTTTAGAGTTAAGGCCAGGCTTAAGCCTCTGCCTGAATGAGTCTGACACTGTTCACATGGCTGAAGGCACCTGGTCGGTCCCTGCTCATGGTCAATTTGCCAAACATCACCTAAATGCACCCAGATTTAATTTCTCTCCTGTTTCTGGATGTGTGGGTGAGTTCATCCTGCTCTGCACAAGCGGTGACAGGGCAGACTCGGGGCTGGGTGACTTCTGGCAGTCCTTGGGCTGGAGCTGGTGCCAGCAGCAGGATGGGGAATGGGCATGACTGAAGGTCCTGCTGGGCCTGAAAGGCTGAAAGCTGGGAAAAGTGAGACAAATGACAGGCAAAGTGTCACAGCTAGTACAGAACAACTCCTTTTTTTAATGTCAGCTGTGAAGTGACCTTCAGAGAAGCCAATTTATTCTTGCAGAGCTGTCCTATTGGGCTGGAGCTGACGTGCAGAGGGGCTTTGAGACAGCCCATCTCAGAGAGAGGAGAAAAACCTGCCCAGAAATCCATCTCCTCAGTCCCCAGCACTGATCTATGTGTGCCTTTGTGGTTTGCTTCATTTCAGCTCCAAACTCTGATTTGTTTTCCCTGCTCGCTGGGATTGATACAGGGAGAAATCAAGGTGTCAGCTGGATTTTAAAGAATTCCTGCTGATATTTCACATGGGGAAGGCAAGATGTTTCACCAGAGAAAGGACTGTGAGGGTGATGTGGATGGATATTGGAATTTCACCCTGCCAAAGGAGAACAGGTCTGGGGGAACAGATTTTGCACCAACACTAGAAACAGATTAAAATCTTTTGTGGAGTCTGTGTGTCCTCACAACAGAGCTCAGCAGAATTTAGATTATTTTAGCTGTGTTTTAATGTCCTTACTGGTGGTGAAAACGGTCTGGATGGTTTTGCTCCTCAGGGCCCCACTCAGGGCCTGCAGCTTCACCGTGTACTGCGTGGAGGGGCTCAGCTCTGTCAGGCTGTAGGAAGTTGTCTCGGGGTTTAGGATGACTTCCTATGGAGAAAAGAAATAATACAGGGAAATCTCAGGGAAATAAATCATAATGACCAGACTGGTTACATATTTCAGTCTGTCACATTATTTTTTGTCATAATTATTGATGATATCTTTAACCATCTAGATTAATTAAAATAAAGCTACTCCTCTAAGATTTTTACCAAGCTAATCTTTAAATGTTCAATAAAGCCTGCCTGGAAATGAGTGTTTACCATCATAATGTACAAGGTGGAAGGTTTGAAAGCAAGGCAGCATAAATGTTTACATGTCCTGAATGTACAGATTGTGAAATTCATAAAGAACTGGGAAACTCATGTGGAAAATGTTGCACTCCAGGCTTTAAAGGGCCATTTTGCTGTGACATTGAAAGACTGATTTTCAGTGTGCTTGGGGAATTTGCCTTCCTGAAAATTAGAATATTCTTAATTGATCCAGGCTGGGCATCCAAAATTTTCTTTTTTCTGGGATTCACCTGATTCATATTTAAGCATTTAGTGTAATCTAATTATGTAGGAGCAAAATAAAATTATAGAAGAATAAGAAGTACTTCCACAGACAGTTCATCCTTCTTTAGACACCTCTTTGCACAGGGATTCCCCTGAATTTAGAAAAGTGAATCACATCCTTTGGGGGTGTGAGTTTACTCCATGATACAGGTATGGAATGAAGGAAAATGTTTGTGCTTTTATCTGTATTGTGGAGGGATCAAAGGCAAAATTCTGTCTTCAATAGAGCTTCTGTTTCAGGGCATAATGGATGAAAGTCCTTTAACAGCTTTTAAATGTATTTCTGTTCAGTCTAGCACTGAAAGAGGCAGTGAGTATTTTTAAATTTACAGTTTAAATTAAGGCACACAATTATGTTGCATTTCTGGACACTTCACAGCATCTCCACTGCCCAGATCTGAGGCACAGCCCCTCAGGTTTATTTACCTTGACTCTGCCATCAATGGATTCATAGATCAGGAGATATCCAGTGACTGGAGCTCGGGGAGGCCTCCAGCTTATCACAGCTGCCTCTGACTGCACCTCAGTGGCACTCAAATCCCTTGGAGCATCCAGCCCTGCAGGAGACACCACAGCAATTACAATCACATCTATACAAAGTTAATTTCACTGGTTTTATTGTGAGCCATTTATTAAAACAAGGCAGGAAAACAAACCTTCTCTCTAGAGAAATTTGAAATGAAAAAGCACTTCAACCTTAACTTTTGTGGTTAAGAATTAATTTTCCCATTGGTAGTTTAAAACAAAGGTGTTAACTTTATCTAAGTTAAAATATTGGCTTGTTCCAGGCACCTTATTTTATGAGCAGTTGCACTGAAATGTCTTTTGAGACAAAATTGTGCATTTCATTATTTCTCTGAAGAAGACAGAGTAGTATTTACATATTCCCAGGAAATAAAACTCTGGTTCCAATTATGCTTTTTTTTTAGAATAGGAAACCTTTATAGAATAGGAAAACTTTTCCTGCTTGGTCTGGCTCCAATCTCCAGCTTCTCTTCCTCTCTGTGATTATAGGACTGGATTGGTGTGACTCCCTAATTAGTACCCTGGGACAAGCCAAGGCAGGAAAATGAGAACCATCCCTGTTTCCATTGATGCTCATGGAAAGCTACAAGTGTGAAACCAGCTGGGCATCTTCAGGAGCCAAAGAAGAGCTCCTGCTCCTGCTCTGTGGGAGACTCTGCAGAGCTGGTGATCTCATATTTTTATAAGTTCTGCTCCATTTTCATATTGGAGTTCATTGTGCAATTACAGCTCCAGCCCAGGAGTCCCATCCTGCTTGTTTTTCTCTCTCCAGCCCACGGTGTTTGTGCTGCTGGGCTGAGATTTGGATCATTTGTCCTTGGTCCCAGTTAGAGAAGGAATTGCTTTGTCTCCCTGCTCTGTGCAGAGAGCTCAGCATCCCCTCACATGAAGCCCAGACTCACACACTAAAGCAGCACAGAATGTGGAAAAAAAAAACAAAAAACTAAAACCTGAGGCATCAGTGACAGAAAACCACCTCCGGTCAGCCACACCAGGCTCCCACCAGAGAACGATTGATGCAAACGCTATCAAAATCCAGGTTTCTAGTGAAAGAGGCACCAGAGGAACACAGAGTAGGTGGGCCTAGAAGGGCTGCAGCAGTGGGGTGGGATGGCACCTGTGGTGAAGTGGGTGGAGAGGGTCTCGCTCCTCTGCGCGTCCTTCTGCGCGTGGACGCTCAGCGTGTACTCCGTGGCAGGCTGCAGCCCCTTCAGGTCATACTCCACCGTGTTCCCCGAGACCATCTGGGTCACTTCTGGCTCTGAGAACAGAACACAGCAGAAAAGAGGTGTTGATTTCACTCGGACACATCATGCTCCACTCACTGATTTGTTTTATTCCTACTTGGTGCAAGTGCAGAATGATAAAAGCTCGGAGCCCTTGGCTGCGCTGGCACCTCTGCTGAGTCTGGGTGCTACCAGAGTCCTTTCTCTAAAAGTGTGAGCTCTCTCTAGTGTTCACAGGAATTATAACACTGCCTCTGCTTCCCAGGAATCTCCCTTATCTCTGTTCACGGCTGAATCGAAGTGCTGAATTAAGATGATCAATTTTTAAATGCTTCCAGCAAAGCCCCTTCTCTAAATAACATCCCCGAGGCTGCCAGAGCTCCAGGAGCCTTTGGCCAGCGCTGCCAGGAATGCCCAGGGTGGGGCTGTTGGAGGGTCTGGGCAGGGACACGGCTGGGCTGGGTGATCCTGGTGGGTCCCTTCCAACTCTGAATATTCTGTGATTTTCCCGGAGTTACAATCAGCACCTCTTGAGAGCTTTAACCCTTGAGCTCCCTTCCCAGCTCCTCTCACCTTTCCCAGATGAGTAGGACACCACGTAGTTATCCACAGCAGCAATTGCTGGCTGCCAGGTTGCCAGAGCCTCAGAGTCTGTGATGTTCACCACTACCAGGCCTGATGGGCTGTCCAGAGCTGGAAGAAAAACAGATTGAAGGAATTTGACAAACATTTTCAGCTCGGTGCACTGCTCTGCTGTAAATTCATGAGAGAAAATGCCCAAAACTCAGTGCAGCTTTTATGACTCCCTTTGGAATAGTGGAGTTCTGCAGGAAAGACGTCAGTGCCTGTGGAGAGACACCAAAATCTCCACTGGAAAGGGAGGTCAGTGCTGGAAGAGATGAAAGTCTGGGAACAAACAGAACTAACCATGTTCTCAGATGACTCTTGGTACCATTGATCTCACCAGCTCTGTCAAAGCTGACATATTTTTCTCAACATCCTCAAATCTGGGTTGTTTTTTAGAACAAATTCAGGAGACAGAACTGGGAAAAATAACCAAAGTGACAGCAGCTGATGGTCATTGTGACCTTCCAGCAGCTTCTTTGGATCAAAGCAATCCCACATCCAGCCAGGCATCCAAAAACCCCCCTTGTCCTGCTTTGCCTCCTCACAGCACTCCACTTTTCACACAGGTTTATGCTCTCCCTGAATTAAGATGGATCTTTGACTCCAGAACAGCTGGAATGGGTTATAAATCTCCTGTCATTATCCAGCACTCATCATCTTGTTCTTTGCTTCAGCTCTCTGAATGTTTGTTAGCCCCCAAAAAGAATACAAGGAGTCAGAAGGATCAGAGTGAGCTCTCATTTCCTGCAGGGATATTTAAAGAAAAAATCAGGAGACAGAATACTGAGAAAAAAATTGAGATAATATTGAAGAAAAAAATTATGAAAGAGAATGTTTTTAGGCTTAGGGCAATCTGGAACCTGGGACATGTGAAGTCCACAGCAGAAACTGGTCTGAACTGCTCACCTGAGCTTGCTCTTTGCTCCCTCATCTCAAAACCAGCATTAATTACAAAAAGAACCAAACAAACTTCTGTTGTTTTTTTTTTTTTCTGGTGAATTAGGACTGTAAATACATGAATTGTCTCCACCTCACAGGTTTATTTAGCATTTAGCAAATGGGAACCTGACCAAATTTACCAGTTCCATCCTCGTGTAAAATGCAAAGACAAAGAAGGAGTGGGAAAAAGAGCTTCCTACAGTTTGTGTGGGCAACAAAAATGGGATCTTGGTGGGTCTGCAGCTCCAGTCTCTGAGTCAGATGATCCATTTAAAGAGCTGCTATTTCCTGCTTTTATATTTTTACCTGTTTTCAGGATGCCAGAGACGGGTTCGCTTTCTTCAAAGCCTTTCACGGAGATGACGCTGACATTGTAGTCCACACCTGGGATCAGCTTCACCAGCTTGGTCCTTGTCTTGCTCCCTTCGACTGTGACAACATTTGGAGTACCTAGGACGAGGCCAAATGCCAAGGCATGAGTGACACAATACTCCAGGAAATGCTTGAAGGGTGTTTTTCAAGTTACAGACATTATGGCCACCATGGATGTGCTTCTACAGCAGGAGAGGAATTTTCTCCAGTTAGTTACAACCACTGGTGTCAAATATTGTTGCCAGAACACCTAAATGTAAATAATTGTATTGTATTCAGTAAGCAAAACTAACATTTTTAGTGGAAGATGTCCCTGTCTGTGATAGGGAGTTGGAACGAGATCAGCTTTAAGGTCCCTTCCTATGCAAACTGTGATTTCTTTGCTGTGATTTCTGTTCAGCAAAATACACTTTCCCAGACGAGGTGTAAGCAGAAAGCCCAGCAGTCTCTACCTGGGAGTTCAACCACCGTGAGGACAGGGCTTAAATCTGCCTTGTTTGTGGTGAGGGCTGGAAGATTCGCCTTTACCCTCCTCATTTAGAATAAAGATACACTGTATGTTATTTTAAAAGGCGCTTTGTGTGTGGCTGAGGACTTCGCACCCATATTTACTGCAAATTCTGGGCTTATTCCAGGAAAGCACTTAGACAAATGCCTAACTTTATGACTGGATTCCTTTTCTTCTGTGGGACCACTGTATTTAAAGCTGCACGTGCGCTTCCAGCCTACATTGTCTAAAGATCTAAATCTTTCCTTGTCTCAGTCAACAGCAGCAGTTTTGTTAGTGCTGATATCTTTAGTGTTTGTCCTTTAGCTGTTTTCCTTCAGAGATGTCCCTAAATTAGGTTAAAAATCTGTTGAAGTAGAGGAAGTTTTTGAAGTTGGACACTAAACTGCAATGAGACAATGCTGGGGAGCACTGAGTAAATCACTGCCTTGAAACTTTATTATAACCATGGATTAGGATTATTATTTCCAAGGGCCATCTTTTCCAGTTCATGAAGTACCCACAAAATAATGTCACTTTGGAAACTAGTCCTTGCTGAGGAGGTTCAGACAGAGACTTTTTAGGAGTACAACCACTCCAGCATTCACCTGGCCGCCATGTCCACATCCCATGGCAGCCAGGCAAAGGTTGGCTGCACACCCTCATTCCCGAAGAAGAAGAAGAGATGATCTGTGCAAGATCACCTGGGAGAGGCACTGAGAGGAGGGATGGCAGCCCAGCAAAGCCTTCCTGCTCTCCCTGGCACCCCCTGGCCCAGCTCACCTCCTGTGACGGGCACGTAGGAGATGCGGAAGTTTTCCACGCGGGAGCGAGGCGGGGTCCAGCTGACTGTGGCAGCATTTTCCGTGATGTCAGAGAAAGAAATTCCCTTGGGAGAGCCAACCGCTGTCAGGGGAGATCAGAGAACACACCACACAGGAAGAAAAGGTAAATCGTTTGTTTATCAGTCCTTAGTGCTGGAAAACTGATTTGTTTTCTCACCCTAAACAACGAGCTGGTGCTGTCAATGTTCTGCTCTGAACAACATTAATGCAGGGGGTACAAAACTGAAGGGTTTTTATTACAGCAACAACCTATTTGGTCCAAATTTTCCTTTTTTTTCAGGACCATTCCAGTATTGCATAGGTTAAAAATACCCAACATGTATCTACATATAGAAATAATGGAGATTTCAGTGCTGTAGAAAAGCGGGAGGAAAATGCACAGAAATTACATTCTGCTACCCATGGGATGCTGTATTTAAGATTTTTTCTATTCCAGTTCCACTTGGAGGATTTTTAGACCTTTCACTGAGTCACAGAGGGCTCTGTGACACACAGCAATGACAGCCATGGACAGAGCTGTCTTCCTGAGCATAAAGTTCCTAATGCAGGATGCTCCAAGGAGACCTGGACTCAGGTGTGGGAGCCCATCAAGGCTCCTCTCAAGGACTCACTCCTGGAACTTCAGTTGGCTTCAAACCAGAAGAAATAAGATTTTCCTCCTGGAATATTTCTCTGAGCCCAAGATTTTTCTTTCAAGCATATCCATCCAGAGAACATTCAAGTACAATCATCATGGGGAAGGCACCTGTGGCTCCACTGCAGCTCTTTGTCATAAAACTCAGCCTTTCCCTATCAAAACATGAGCACTGCACTTGCCCACATAAATTAAATCAGTAAGCTGGGTAAACAAAGCCAAGATTTTACCAAAAATAACCCAAACTTAAACCCAACATTTATCTGAACCATTCCAGTTGGAGGCTTAATTAAGATCCTGCAGAACAAGCATAGAAAGGGCTTTGGAAGGACGTGGTAAAGAGATTTTACATTGAGATTTACATTGAGCATCCCACTTCCAATCTTTTCAGCTTTTTTTGGCTATATCCAAAACAGCCCTGAGGTATTACAAAATAAACAGCACACACAGAGCAGGCAAAGAGCACACAAAGAGGAGAGATCCCAAAGATCAGCCATGTGAAGAGGAGTGGAGACAGGCTGAGAGCAGGGGAAGGGGGGCAGAGGAGGGAAAAAAAACCAGGGACTGGGCTTGAAATAGCTTGGAAAGAACGTGCCTGCGGGAAAGGAGTCAGAGGTTGTTTGTTCCATGTGTCCCCAAAGCAGCAGGGCACTAAATCAGCTGAAAGGCAAGGAAAGCAAAACAACTGAGCTCTCAAGAGAAATGTAAATTATGTCTCTGGAGCTCACTAGAAGTGTTGTGTTGGTGGGGTTTGCTCACATAGACAAGCCAAGGGAAGAAAAGAATTACAGATAAGAAAGGAAGCGAGGTGGGGTTGGAAAAGCTACGTGGCACAAAAAGGTGCTGCTGGTTTGGGTACAGGCTGAAGGAAATCAGAGAAAATAAAATGTAGGAAAGATAGAGAAATGAAAATTAGATTGGTTTTGCTTTACATTATAGGTAGCCTGAGAGGCTGAAGAAAAAGGGAGGTGGTGATTTTGGAGACCAAACAGATGGACCAGCACTTGGTTTGCATACACATGGAGAATTTCAGCCTTTCCCAGAAAATAAAATCCCCAATCTGTCCCACTTGGACTCTGCTGTGCACATTTCCACGGGCCTCAGGCTTGTTTTCTGCACCAGGTGAGCTGCATGACAAAGAGCAGTAAGAAGAGCTTTGATGTGAGTTTTCCACATCCCCAAGTCCCCCAGCTGCAGCTTTCCTGGGAGAGCACCTGGCAGGAAATATAATGGACCATCAGAGCATCTGTCCTGGAATGAGTCCCAGAGATGGGAGAGATCTGCACCTTTGAGCACAGGAAAATGAAAAAGAAGTGAATTAAATCATCTTCTTGGGCTACCTGAAAGCCAGAAGGAAGCAGCCAGCGTGCTCCTGACCTGGTCCTCACAGAGAACCTCAGGTCATCTGTAGGGCAGGCACAGGTGAATTATCTTTATCCTCCAGCATCATCCCCAAAGAGGTGTACGAGAGACAGGGAACTCTCCTGAGAGGCTGCTAAAGCACCCACGGTACCTGAGAGAGGCTGGTTTTTAGGAATGCTTTTTGCTAATTGTTCTTTCATTTCTAGCAGACTAGAGGAGGCTGTTCCCTGGTTTTCTTCTCCCAATCAACAGGAAGCAGCAGGTTGCATTAATCACAAATCAAGAGCATGTGAAGTGTTTTGTGATCATCTCAGGAAAACACTGCTGTCACAATGTGGCAAAACACCACTGGAAGAAGAGGAAAGGAGAAGCATGAGACTCACACCTCCCACAAGGATATTAATTGGACCATAGATGTGTTGTGATCTCCCAGTGGGGGTTAAATTGCACCTAAACTGAGATATTACAGATAAAATTCTAAAAGATGCCAACTCTGAGAGCAGCAGTGGATAAATTCCCTCTTCAGGGATAGAAATATTTTCTTGCAACCACACTGGAAATGCTATAAATATCCATATGTTTGTGCAATAATCCACTCCTAAAAAAGAAATTAGTTGGCTGCCACAGCTGCCTTAGCAGCCACCCACCCAACGTGGTGTAACCTGCAGCCCAAATAATTTAGCTGGCTTTTTGAGGCTCTATTGTCCATTATTCATGGGCTATTTACAGCTGACAAACATCTCTCGGGCTGTTGGCTCCAGTAAGTGACATGTGCTAAATCTCCCTGCAAGGGCTGCACAGGGACTAGTCATGAGGAAAATGGTAACTCTCAGTGGCTTCCCATAAATATCCTGAGAGTCACTGAGGATGGGGACCTGCTGCTAACAAGGGCAGTGGACTTTAAACATCCCTCTCCATTAGGAGTCAACGTGAGGAGCCTGGCCAAGGGGGGCTGCTGGTGCTCGTTCAGGTTCATGGAAGTGTCTGGGGATTGGGAGGGTGGCCTGGCTGTTTGTGGCAGGGATGTGATAGCAGG
Source organism: Chloebia gouldiae (assembly GCA_003676055.1). NCBI lineage: Eukaryota > Metazoa > Chordata > Aves > Passeriformes > Passeridae > Chloebia > Chloebia gouldiae. The sequence continues at coordinate 6,220,743 of QUSF01000027.1, read as the reverse complement.
AGTGCAGCTGGGGCCTTTCTGTGCTTGCAGCTGAGCCCACAGGCAGCAGGGTGGAGGATGAAGGCTCAGAGGCTGCCTCAGGAGAAGCTGTTCAGCACTGAGCTGTTGTTTCCTGGCAAATGCCTCCTTTAGGCATTCCTGTTGCTTTGCTCACTCATGGAGCTTAGAATCATAGCCTGAGCTGGAAAAGACCCCAAGGATGGTCCAGCACAGCCCTGTCCCTGCCCAGACCCCCCAAAATCCCACCCTGGGCATCCCTGGCAGCGCTGCCCAAAGGCTCCTGGAGCTCTGGCAGCCTCGGGGCCGTGCCCATTCCCTGGGGAGCCTGGGCAGTGCCAGCACCTCTGGGGGAAGAACCTTTCCTGCTCTCCAGCCTGAGCTGCCCTGGCCCAGCCCCAGCCGTTCCCTGGCTCCTGTCCCTGTCCCAGAGCAGAGCTGGAGCTGCCCCTCGGGAGGAGCTGCACTCCTGGTGAGCTCTCCTGTCTCATCCTTTTCCTTTCCTCCCATAATTAATTTGATTTCAAATTACCACATTTTAACACCAGCAAGCTAAAAATTTTTAAAGAAAAAATTTGGCTCACGAGACAGTGCATTACATGCTTCAGGTTTGAATGTGTTTCAGAATGAAACCACGATTTTGGTGTGAAAAGAATGATTGAAATACTTCATTCAAAAGTGTCAAAATGAAACGCTTTAATTATGAACCTCAATCAAAGCTTTGATTTTGCAAAGAAACTCAAGTCAATTTGAATTACCCAGCACATGTTGCTCCTGGTAAGATCAGTCTAAATTAATGATGCTTAGGCCTTTGCTGGTCAAGCCATAAATAAACTTCTCAATGGCCCTGGTAAATTCATTTTGTCATAACTCTTTCCTAGGGAGGTAAACTGTTGTGCAGAGCTGAGATGTAATTAGTCACAGAAAATCACTGAAAAAGGCTGATGCACAGACAATATTTCTTGGCCCTCGAAGACAGAGTTGTAATTGCCACACTCTGCTGCCTAATTCCTGTTCATTAAAGTAATTCAATTAAACTGTATTAAATAGACAGTGATGAAGCTTGGGAAGCTGGGACTGGTTACAAATAACCACACCACACTGAACCAGTGACTTGGACAAGGGACATGCAGGAGACAGTTCAGGACACCTCTGGAACAGCACGAGCTGGCTGTGAAAAGGGAGCTGCTGAAAGGAGCAGGGAATGTCACACTTTTCCCACTGCAAAGACAATACCTGTGGATGCTACTGTGTTTACGGGCTGGGAACGTTGTCCACTGCCAATTCCATAGAGCTCAATCTCATATTCAGTGCCCTCTTTCAGCCCTGTTATGTCCTGGGTGCGCTCATGGCCTGGCACTATCAGCTCCAGGGGGTCAGATTTCCTTTTGGTGTCCCTGATTTTTAGAACAAAACTGTTGAAAACCCCATCATCTGCAGTCCAGGAGAGACGGAATCCATCCGGGGTTGCATCTGAAACCAGAAGGTTGTCGACCTCGGGTTCTGCTTCTAAAAAAGGAGAAGATAGCAGTGGGGAAAAAATTATTTTTTAATCAGTTGATCAGAGACCTGCCTGAGGTCTGGCTTTAGCACACTGCAAGAATCCGACCAAAGTTCAAAGCAAGGGGAACAATCTGCCAGCTATTAAAAAAAAAAAAAAATATTAGCATTATACAGAACAGGATAAATGTGAGTGTGTGCAGGCCCATTCTAACTTCCACCCTTGAACAGCAAACCACTGCATGGACACACAGGTTTGTCTCCCACATGCAGAGTTACACATGCTAAAGGTGAGTTTCCTGGGCGTTTATCCCTCCCTACCTGTGTGACACATTTATGGCCAATAAAAACAAGCTCTTGTTACAGAACTGCATGTCTGGAACATTGTCAGACCTTTCTGCTAGGAGGACAACAGAGAAGCCACTGAAAATTCTTTTACTCCATGCAAACCCCTTATTTCATGCCCTTCTGTCATCTGTGATGATTTTGATCTGATGAATCTTCTACTGTGCTCTTAAACAGAAAAGGGGAGTCATGAAAATTCCTCTCTTAAACAGCACCCTTCAATCTAAATGCAAGAGCTGCTGCCTCTGGTTAATGAACCCATTCAAAAGGATCCCAAGGGCTCTACGTTATTAATTACCTACAAATCACCTCTTAACTCAAATGGTCAGGCACCATTAGCTAGAGAAATGCTGCTGGAGTGGTTGTGTCCTACAGCACCTCCAGTGCAATCCTTCCTTCCACACACAGCCGTTCCAATTTCTTTCCTCTCAAACCTCCCATTAAATGTAATCCTTCCTTCCACACACAGTCATTCCTATTTTTTTCCTCTCAAATCTCCCACCAGATCCCACCCCCAGCTTCACTGCTGCCCAGACAGGAATGTCAGATAAGAACTGATGGTTCTGGGCTGGAGAATCAGCCTGCAATCATTTCCCAAGAAAGCCCAAGTGCTGCTGGAAGACAGCAGCTCTGATATGGTTGGCAGTATGAGCTGGTATGAGGAGAGAGGTGCCAACTTTGGGGTGGCAATGATCCCTCTGTGGGTGGAACCCACATAGAGAGGAAAGAGAGGAGGCCATGGGAAGAAGTTCATGGCTCCTCCTGAAGGTCCTGATGGCTGGAACGTGGGAGAATGATGCTGTTGGAGAATGCTGATGTGCCCAGCTGTTAACAAGACGAGCTCTGCATGCAGTCATTCTTCTTTCAAGACTTTGTTAGAGGTACCTGCAAGACCATAAGGAACTTTCACCCCTCAGGCCCCCACATGCTCCTCCACAGGATCCCTCAGAAGGAAATATCCAGTTAAAGGGAACAGAATTCCACTGGTGAACCCATCAGTCACGAGGAGTTATGTGGAGCCACGATGCAGAGAAGGATGCAAAAGCCAAGGTTTGCACGAAAACGCCTTCCATGTGAGAAGGAAAGTGAGAGAGAAAAGGGTGGAAGGGAACAAGTTGCTCACATTGAAATACCTGTAACAGCCAGAGCGCTCAGGGGCTTTGTTTGGTGCCCCTTGGCAAACCCATAAAGCAAAACCTCATAGCCAATGCCAGTAATTAGGCCTTTAAGCTTCAGCTCTCTCTGGGCTCCCGAAAGGAGGAACTCTTGTGGGTCCAGCAGCTTGCCAGAATCCACCACGACTACTAGAAAGTTGTCAAAGGCATTCTCCGATGCCATCCAGGACACTGTGAACCCATAGGGGTTCATATCAGACACTGTTAGGTTTTCCAGTGGGGGCATGGCCTCTAAAAGAAGGGAAGGTGCAAAAACACACACACACACAAAAAAAAAAAAAGTGACAAACATTGCAAATTAGCAAGTGTCATAGATTCCATCAAACAAAAATCACATTTCCCCCCTAGTGTGAATTTAATAGCCAGGACCATAAGATGAGGATTTTCAATGGAGCTCAATTTTGAATTTTTCTCAGTGATGTCTCAGCACCTTCTCTCACCTTTCTCTCAGAGAGAGAAACCCCTCCCAGTGAGGGGTTTCAGCTCCACTGAAACCCCTCCCAGCTCCCTCTGTAAGCGTATTTGTGCTGCTACTCTTGCACTGTAAGAAAGTTATAACCAAAACTGCTTTAGAAATGCTGCACATAAAGCTTTCAATTATTTTTACTTCTCTCCACCATCAGTGCTTTAGGGACAAGCCTCAGTTTGGGCATTCACAACTCCTGTATTTCGCTTCTTTACCTATTCCACATTAATATCTCCAGCTTTAGTTTTCAGTGCTGGAGGGGTCAGAGGTGCCAGAACAGGAACATTAATCACTCAGGGTCACAGCCAGTGCAAATCAGCTGCTGCTGTGCTCTGTTGACAACTTAAAGAAATTCCACTGAAGGCTCCTTTTTCACATCAGTGTGACATTTGTCAAAGCAAGAAGATGTGGAAAATGCTTCGAAATTTATCTACTAAGTCTCAGCAAAAAAAAAAAAAGGCCAAAGTTTCACAAGATTCTCAGTGTATTTTGCTCACTCAAAATCTGACAAGTCAAATAGGAAGATCAAGTGGCTCTGCTAAGCCCTGGCCTTGATCCTGGAGCCCAGGCACTACTTGTATTTCTCCAAAGTATTTGTCCAGCCTCACTCTGTTGGCTCAGGAGCTGATTCAGCCAATCTTCCAACCACTCAAAATCCCACTCACCTCAGAAAACATCAGTTAGTTAAAGGCAGAACCTTATCCTGAAAAGGACTTTGGGTTTGCTTTTGACATTTCCCAAACACTGAAATGGATTTTGTTAAAACTTGCCATAAAAATTCCCCCTGAAGAGTTACAATTTGGAATTCCTTATGTATTAATATTTACACATTTGAGTACTAATTTTAGAGATATTTTTGCATCTTATTTACTTCTAATCCAGCAATCCCCAGGATTCACATTTTGGGTAGTTCTCTGGAAGGGAATATATTGGGACAGGAGGTGTTCCATGACCCAGTCCTGTCTGATGAGCTCTTGAGCAGCAGGCAAATTTCTCCCTCAAAGTTTAGAAGTTATAAAAGATTATTAGACATGGGAGAAAGGCTCCAGAGGGGTCTTTATGACAGAATCATGATACCACAGAATTACTTGGGTTGGAAGGGACCTTAAATTTATCCAGTTCCATGGGTAGAGATACCTTTCACTATCCCAGCTTGCTCAGAGCCCCATCCAACCTGGCCTTTTAACTCCCTTTAAACTAATCCTGCTCCCAGGATTTTTTTTTAAGGTCAACATTCCTGTTCTGACCCCTCTTTGCACCAGGTTTTCAAACAAACCCATCGCTGCTGGCGCGATACTCCGTGCTGGGGAGATCCTTTTTGGGACATGCATTTCCCTGAGCCAAAAAAGGGACTCCAGAGCTTGGAAGTACCTGTGGTGACAAAAGCAGTGAGGGGCTCTGTGGGGACACCTGCCCTGGTGGTGCCCTGAATGTGAATGTCATAGGCAGTGTGATCTGTGAGGCCTGAGATGTGGGCGCTGCGGGTGCCCCCTGGCACTGTCAGCTCCTGGGCTTCGTGTGCCGCCAGGGAATCTTGGATTTTGATAACAAACGTGGCAAAGGGCCCAGCTCGGGTGGTCCAGGACAGGTTGAAGCTGTCAGGGGTAACGTTTGTGAGGGCGAGCGTGCCCAGCTGTGGCTCAGCCTCTGGGGGAGAAAGGAACACAGGTGAACAGGCAGCTTTACTCAAGGGGTGGGGGAGTCAGCAGAGGGGGGTTGTAGGTGCTCAGAAATAATGTTTTAGTCTTGTTTTGCTGTGGTTGAATTAAAAAAATTAAAATAAAATAATTTTTTAAAAAGCAGTGTTGTAAGAGCTATTTTCTCAGGTTTTGGAAAGAAGCCATGAAATTAGTGCTGACTTTTGTATTTTTTCATTAAATTTTCTTAAATAAACTCAACTTGCCTAATGAAATCTGGGCCTGGTTTACAGAAGCACCAACAGCATAGACATAAAAATTGTGGGAGTTCCACACTGGGAATTTGATGGAAATACAGACCCATAGCAATTCCAAAATAGAGAAAGTAGGATTCAGGCAGGAATCCTTGAAATCACAGTCCAGGTTCTGTTTGGTGTTTCTGTTGCCTGGAGTTGTAGATACTTCTATTTTTGGACTCTGAGGTTTATGAGGGATTTCACAGATTATCTCAGCACTAATCTCAGGCCAAAACCTCCCTGGACTCCACGGATAAGTTGTTCCTCATCCTCTGATTAGGCTCAATCAGAGAATGTCTAATAAACAATAAACCTCACAACACTGCTCTTGCTCTCCTTCCTGACTGATCAGTGGTCAGGGCACCTCCTTGAGAAGCCAAGACTTTCCTTTTCTGCTGGAGAAAATTCAAATTCAATCTTTGCCCTGCCATGAGAGAAACTTGTCCTTCAGGAGAGGGAGAGCTCCTTATCCATTGCCTTTTAAAACTCTTACACTTAGCACAAATATCATTAAAGCTTCATTAAAGCCCAGAGAAAACAAACACAACCCAAAAGTCAGAGGGTCAGAGAATCCTGTGTTTGCTCTCTGGGCTGATTTTCCAATTTTTATGTTGTCAGTTGAGTAGGAACCAAGAACACCTTGGGAAATGCAGCCAGTGAGACACAGAAAAATAATGATGGAAGAGTGATCCATGCTGGGAGAGAAGTCACAGAGAGGATCCCACCAACAGAGAGTGGTAAAAGAGTGAAATCTTTTTCTTTGCTAAAACAAGTACTGCTGCAAGATGTTCCAACTTTTACTCCCGTCCCCCATTGCAAGACTTTTAAATAATAATCCACTTAATTCTCTGGAATTGTCTGGGAAGAGGTGAATGGAAGTGGCCCCGATTAAGGATACAGATGTCACAGATGTCATGCTATCAACCAGTGAGCATGGATGCCTTCATGGCCAGCAGGGAAGGTACCACCATGGTGCTCTTGAAGACAGGCAAGGAGATGAGAAAATATCCACAAAGCAAACAGGCTTGGGTGGAAAACCCAGGAAAACTGAGCCCTCAGCCCCACATGCAGCTCAGAGAGGGCAAAGGGAGCCTTTCCAACCTCATCCTGGCATGGCCACATTCCTTCACATGCCACCTGCATCCATGGTCAGGCACATTCCCATCATGACAGCCTGACTCCCAGGAATGCTACATGCAAAATCAGCTGGAATCATAGCCTCAGGCAAGTCTTAGTGATCTCCTGCCATCCTGGAATCACCACCACCCAGGGAAACAAGACAGGCTGTGGAGACTCAAAGGGAGCAATGCAAGGGACAGAGTGGTGGGCTGACCACCAAGAAAAGGGGAATTAGCTTTGTGAGCCCTGCTCTGTGCTGAGAACGTAAAAATCCTGGGCAGAGAAAATACCAGGGCCAGCAGAAGGTGGCCAGACCACTCCATGCAGTTTGGGTTGATCATTTCACATGCGGCACGAAACGCCCACCAGAGATGCAAATGCCTTGGGAGACATTTGGGTTTAAGGAGGACAAAACTGACATGCAGGTGCCTCTCCAGGCTGAGAACCACATGAAGGCATCTCTCCCACCCCAAGCAAAGCAAGTGAGGGTGGGATGAACAACTTCATTCAAGATCAAGTGCAAAGATGCTGAGTGAAACACATCAACAATCTGGAGCAAGGCAATTATATATACACTGAACTTGCAGAGAGGTGTGTATATATAAGGAAACCATCATGGTTTGCTACTGCCTCTCTTAATGCTGGGGGCACTTTTTCAACCTTTTTAATTGCCAAAGATCTTTTTCCAAGCCCTCTCAGTGCCTTTCAGCCTCCTATCATGGTGATCTCCTTATAACTCCCCAAGGGAACGATGATGAGTTGGAGCCACATGTTAGAGCAGTTTGGTGGACAGCAAGAGAAAGGAGAATAAAAAGCAAACCTGGAAGGTGAAACAGTGAAATACCTGTGGTTGCCATGGCTGTCAAGGTCTGCCCACCTTGCCCATCAATTACCCCATGGAGCTGGACTGTGTAATTAGTGGCAGCTTTGAGGTTGGTCACTACAGAGTGCCGGGAGTCCCCTGGCACTGTGAGCACCAGGGAGTCCAAGGGGAAGTCAGAGTTCCTGACTTCCAGAATAAAGTGGTCAAAGGCCTTGTCCTGTGCCTCCCAGGTGAGTGACAGGCTGTCTGAGGTAGCGTTTGATACACTGAGTTTGCTAAGGAGAAGTTCCTCTACTATGGGAAGAAAAACACATGGAAACGTATCACAGTTATTAAAAGCCAAAGCAATAAAATAAATTAATAGAGAAGTTTGAATTTGCCCAACCACAGGTCACAAGGGTCACCCAGCCTTGTGTTTCCCTATGTTTCCCATACCCCTGCTGTTACCCTGACCCTGACGCCCATCATCAAATGAGGATGTTCACAGTCTGCTGCTGCTGGAAATTGAAATTATATTATCTGATAGCTGAGATTTTATATTTTGCTTTCAGTGACTACAATACTCCATTCCTGTGACAAATCACTACAGCAACTTTTCCTAGAGGGGCAAAATTTGGTGGAGGTGTTAAACAATCACAACATGAACCATTATCTGCCTGCAATAACAATGTCCAGTCCTCACTTCCCACTCTCATCCTGAGCATTTGACTTCCCTATCTTTTCTGGGAAAACTGTCAGCTGTAAAACCTTGAAATGTTCAACATGCCAACAATACTCAGTGCCTGCCTATTCCCTTCTCTGACATCAATTCAAATGGACTTTTCAATCTCTCACCCAACACAACCTGAATAATTGAAGCTGAATTCAAGCAGTGAATGTGCCTTGCAGGATTGTGCTGGCACAGACTGAAACATGCCTGACATCTTTTGGGAGAATCAGGGTAAATCTGTGTCTAGAAATCAGCTTATCTGAGAGAAACTTTGTCCTCTCTGAGCTGTGGGACAGGTGCACACACAGGTTGAAAGGTGACCGTAAGGAATCATCTCCTACTTGGTTCTTGGGATATTTGCTTTGCTTCTCTCCTGCCTCAGAGGCTGCCCCAGCCTTGATGTCTAGACTCATTGTGTGAATGAAATCCCAGCACGGTGTGATTGCCTGACTTTGCTGGCTGGGATGGTGGCTCAGCATTCACAGCTCACAATGCCCCAGGTCGGTCTTCCTCGGAAGGTGTGGAGGCAGAAGATGGGGAAATGGGTGGGCTGTGGGGTAGCTGAGGGCAGGGAAGGGGGCACAACCTGTAAGGAAGAGTTCAAAAAAGCAGAGTTAGCAGTGAGGTAGGCTTTGTGTACCTGTGGTAGCTGCAGCACTGATTGCCTGTGTGCGGAACCCGCGAGAGATCCCGGAGAGGTAGACAATGAAATCAGTGCTGGGAGAAAGCCCTGAGATATGAGCAGTCCTTGAGTTGCCTGAGAGGTTGAACTCCATGGGCTCCAGCAACCTGTTAGAATCAATAATTTCAATGGTAAAGGCATCGAAGTCCCCGTTGGAGGCTGTCCAGGAGAGGTTGAAGCTTTCGGGGGTAATGTCGGAAACCATGAGCTCAGCAACGCCGGGCTGCTCTCCTGGGGAGGGAAACAACACTGGTCAGAAGGGCCCCGGCCTCCTCCTGCCCTCAAAGGCTCCTCTCTGCCATGCTGGCAGCACTGCCAGCTGGGGAAGGCGGTGAGAGTAAAAGCTTGCTACAAGCAGACAGGTACTAAGGGGAGGAAATCAAATTAAAGCAATGCAAAATGTTAGATAAGAAAATAAAATTAAAATATCATTAAAACTATGGTTATTTCCCTTTCCCTTTGGGAGCAGCCATGTCTTTGAGGCCTGAGTGTGAAAGCAGATGCAAAAGGATTTTCTTCAATGCCCCTGGGGCATTTGGAGAAGATAGCTTCCAGTTTTAGGAGAGGCTAAAAGCAAAGCTGTTGCTTTATCCAAAGGAAAATATTGTGTTTTGTTTACTCTTCTACTTTCCCTTTCAGCTTAAGTCTGTGAAAGCTGGCTTGTAATTTTGGAGCTGGAGCCAAAATGCAAAATAGGGAGAGATGCCATGGGGTTTCTTCCTCTCTGTAGACATCCCTGTAGCGTTACAGGAAGGTTCAGATATTTTTTAACAATTGCAAGTCCCCAGAAGGGAAGATTTTGAAAAGCCGGGTGCTGAGCTTGACCCAGAAAGGGAAGGGAAACCCTCAGCAGGGCATTTTCTGCTGCTTTCATGAGGGCAAAGGAAGGGAGCACATTGCATATTGAGGCAGGACACCCATGATGTGTTTCCTGCTTTGTCTCTTTGTCCAGCACATTGCTCTGTTCTCCATGGGCATCTGCTCCCAGTTCCTGGGGAGGACTCTCAAAGCTCAGCACTTTCACTGGGACACAGCACAGACATTCCTGCCCGAGCCAGGCTGCTCTAAGCACTACAGAAACAAGCAAGCTCTGCTGCACTTCATGCTTTAATTCTGATTAGTTCTCACAGGTGCTTTCATCCCTTTCTGTGCTGGGTGCTTTGTGCTTGGGGGAGCCTGGCATGAGCCAGCTCTGGCTATCTCACAGAGACAGGAGGTTGCAAAGGGCTGGAGGGGAGCCCAGAGGCAGCAGAAATTGTCTGCAAGACATTGTCTGAAGGAAAGGCCACTGGTGCCTCTTTAGTGCCAATTAATTCACACTGTTCGTTACAGTTATTGTAACACCTGGGAGCATCAGAGAGCCACAGAGCAGAGATGTAAATATACATTTATCTCTCATGGTCAAAGCCTGTGATAAGCTCTTACTTCAAACTGATGCGTTTCACATGATCAGCCAGAAAATTATTTTGGGGCCCTTGATGAGCTTCATGCAATCTCCTGATAGCAGAGAGCTCACCTGCCTCCTTTCAGGCCAGTTTTATCCCAGAGTAGTTCTGTTGAATTTGATCTTTTGCATTATATCCTTTTCAGGCCAGACTGTTTCATGATCTTACATGGCTTAATGCTTTTTATTTATCTTATTAGGAATTAATTTATGTCCTTTCCTATATGAGAACATATGGAAGGTGTTTGTCCTTGCCCTGAGTCAGGTACACGCAGCTTTAGCACTTTGAGTCTGAATTCACACAGAAGCTACTGCAGAGTTTCAGAGGCAGCTTCTGAAGGGTAAAAACTGAAAACACTCTCAGGGTTTGATTATCTGGGCTAATAAATAAAAGATTTTTATAATTTTACCAGGCAACCTGGCCTTTCCCAAGCAGGTACAACATCCAGCTGGGTTTTGCTGTTAGTGTCAGCCATGTAAGTGAGGAAAGGGAACAAAGAAAGCTGTTCTGAGGTGGGGTGGGGGAAAGCAAGGAGGGAAGGGCACTGAAACTCTGGCTGGGAAGCCTGACCGTGAGGCACTGCCATGCCAGAGATGTTCAGCCAAGCTTTAAGGAGCTCAGGGCACCTGTGCAAGGCTGACCCAGCCAGCAGGATTTGCCCAGCACTCGCAGGAGCTCCGGCTCACACCTCTGTCAGAAAGAACGTGGGGCTGCAGGAAAGGTACCTGTGGCAGTCTCGAGAGAAAGGGGCTTGGTCCTGTAGGCCCGAGTGACCCCCTGAAGGGTGATGGTGTAAGGAGTGCTGGCCTTGAGGCCGGTGACATTCACAGAGCTCCGTGTCCCCGGGACTGTGACATTTCGGGTCTCCTCGGGCTTGCCAGACTCCTGCACCTGGAGGACAAAGTTCTCATAGGCCCCGTCGGCTGCTGTCCAGGTGAGCTGGAAACCATCCCAGCCAGGCTCTGATACTGATAATTTCCCCAGCTCGGGTTCCTCCTCTGGATAAGGACAGAGAGTCAATCTGTTACTTGAGTTGCAGAGGGGTGCTGATGCCGGATTTTTTAATGAGGTTCTGTGTTAATGAATTTCACATTTAATCAAGGCCGCAGAGATGCTCCCCCGCCGCCCTACATTTACACTATCAGCTGCCTCAGACAACTTCAACAGAGCCTCTTTGGAGACATGGCAAAACACAACAGTGAGAGAAGGACTGTAATAATTAATAAATATTTAGAGGCTGCCCACAGAAAGCAGCTCATAGAGAATCTTACAGCTATCAGTGTTTTATCAACATTGATTACAACTCTCTATGAGATAAGTAGGTATTACTGTGACAACTTTACTCAGTGTGATACACTAAGTTGTGAAACAACTTTACATCAGTGCCATTCCGGAGTAACTGTGTTGTAAGGGTAGGAAAGGGTACAGTTTAAAGTAGTTGGGATTCAGATATTTATGCTTTTAATTGCATCCACTTGAAGGATGCTGCTTATGCTTCCAAACTATTTCGAATACAAAACAATGAAGAAGAGGAAAATGCCTCCATGTCTGCATGTCTATAATGGATTTGTCTTTTGTCACATTACCCACAGACCCTTCCTGTGGGTGTTGACAGGACTTTCAGAGTTATTAATCTAAAATCAAAATGTTCATTCACAGAAATCAACATTCTCGCAAACCCCCACAGGGGTGGCCAAGGCCATTTGGAGCCATCAGAGGTAACTCTGCTGTTAAATCTGAAAGTTGAGGTCATTTGCTCAGCAAGAATGGAAATTTCTTTGTTACAAAGGAGATACAACTGATTCCTTAATATTAACAGTGAGAGGGGAAAATGAGAGAGCACTGCCTGGATTTTCTACCTGGAAACTCCTGTGTGCTCTATCAGTGACCTGTGGCCTGGGGTGATTTTCTAGCACCCTTCTGATTTATTTGAATTGTTGCACATAAGTGTTGCAGTAAGAACAGAGTGTCTCTGAATAATCCCATTGTGCATGACTGAGAATTCATAAAAGATGTTGCATGAAGGGAAATGTAATTTGTCAACTGTAAACTTCAACTTTATGCATATTTTAATACAGAAGTTAAGGGGGCCTTGGAATAAATGAAATTTAGGCTCAGCAGCATCACTCATATGGAGTTTCTCCCAGTAAAACCAAAGTGATTGTTGCATGACTGCTCAAAGCCTTAGGCAAGCAGCTGGGGCTGAATTCTCAGAGGTTGAGTACTCCTAGGTCATAATGATCTTCAGTAAAATTCATTCACAAATCAGTAAATTGCTGCAATTAAGGAACAGAAGTTCTCTTGAACTTTTCCCATCCTGTTAGAAGGAAAGAGACTGTTTATGACATGATGATGATGTTCAACAACAATAAAAGAAATGCATTAATCCAGAGCTGTCTTCCCTTATGAGGAACAGAAAGGAGATTCATTGAGGTAAAATAGGAGTTCTGTCAAAATAGGACTGTTATCTGGAAAAGGGAAAGCAGAACAGGAAGGGAACTGTTTGTATCAGAGATCACAATCTGTTGGTGGCAACAGAAACAAATAAAACAAATACATTTCCTTAAAATGAAAGTGAAACTAAAGTTACAGTGAAGTTAAATCTTTTAAGTAGAAGCTTGGTTATAACAAGAAATGCAGAAACCATCACAGGTTGAAAACAATTTTGATTTCTCTGAAAATGCTCAGTTTCATTCTCCTCCACGATGCAGAGCCCCATTTCCTGCCATTTGTTTCTCATGCATGTCAGAGACAGAAAAGCAAACAACCCTCTCATGCTCTCCAGGGACCAAGGGGCTCTCCTGTGGAATCATGCACCAAACAGGATTGCTGGGGAGCTCCAAAATCCTCAGCCATCCAGCACCCAACACAGATGACAAAGCAACCACAGTATCATGGTAAAGATCAAGGGATGATGTTTCTTATTTAAAAAAATCCAAACAAACAAAATCAGAGAGAGCAAACCGTGGAGAGGTGAGACTTTTCTGGCTCTGTGAAACAATCTTTGTGACTCTATAGAAGTAGTTTACCTCGTGTTGGGAATTTGGTTTTGAGGGATGGACAAGCACAGTCCTTAGTCTCCAGACCTGAGCTCACACCTGGTACTTTGGTCATTACTGAACTCTGCCCTGTCACCTCATGAAATTCATGGAACAGGGGTAAGAGGTGAGAGCTTTTGGAAAGGTGTCACAATCTTTTCTTTTCTCTGACATCACCACTTCCATGCCAAACTCCTCCTGTGTTTAAGCACTATCCAGACAAGCACATGCAGCATTTCTCTGCTCCCACAACCCTTATCGGCAGCAGATGCATCAACATCTCTCTTTGCATGCAATTTGAAAAGAGAGATTTGATGCTGCATCACCTTCAAAACTGCATGGGGCACTGTACATGCTGCACCACCTGAGGCTCTCATTCCATAGCTGAAGGAGTTTCATCCCATGCAAAAGTCAGAATAAACCAGCCAAGAGGAAAAGCATCACTCATAAGCCTAAAATCCATACCAAAGCCATATGGAAATGAAGTTCTGGATTTTGAAGCAGAAAAGGAGCACGTGGCTGTGAATCTATGGGAAATACCTACAGCAGCTAGAGCTTTCAGAGTCAAGAGAGCTGGCTTTGAGTAGTTCCACAGAGGTTAATCTGGAATTGTGTGCCAGCTGGGAGATTGGGAAGTTCTGTTTCTCCAAGATTTCCCAGCAGAAATATTTCCTGTGTTCTGTTTAAAATGGACAGGCCTTTCAGAGTGATAGGGAGCTAATCAAATACCTCATCTTGTGCTGCCCAGGACAGGGTGAAACTACTGGAAGTCCTGTGGGTTATGTTAAGGTCATGAAGAGCCCCAGTAGCTTCTGAGCTGGGCAGGTGAGGGGGCACTAAAAGCAGAGCAGGAGGTTCAGGGCTGGGGGCAGTTAAATAACTGAGCTGGGGAGGATCAAATTGTGTTTCACTGATTGATTGTCCAGGTGTGGTGAGCAGAAGTGCTAAACAGAGGTAGACTGCAAGTTAAAATTTCCTGATAATAACCCCCCAAACAACAGCTAACACCTGCTCCAACACACTCTGTGGGCTGTGCATTGGGAGCTCTGGAAGCAAAGCAAACAGAGGCGTTCTCCTGGTTTTGGAGACTGAGTCCAGGCCTCGAGCACAGGGAGCATCAGCACACAGCCTGGTTCTCACAGAGCCACCCTGAGCAGCAGCAAACAACCAGCAGAGATGAGCTGGAATGCTTCCAGAAGGGAGCTGGCACATCCTCAGCTGATGGAAATCAGTTCTCTTTGATTACTTCCAAAGTAATTGGAACCCTGAGTATCCAAACATGCCCTTTTCCTACACCCATCAGTGAATACTCCTGATACAAACCATGAACGGAATTCATGCCAAAAATCACAAACACATCCAAACCCAGGCTGAGAAATCACACTAGAAACATGCTAAAGCTCCTCATATCCTACCAAAAACAGGCTTGGAGAAGTTCTCCATTGTGATACATGCAGAAGAAAGTGGAGGGGACACACATTATTGCATGAAAACTAGGATAGAAAGAGCTTTAAAAGTATTTCTTATAGGAGATCCAGGAATGGAAAGGGGAAAGGCCTGGCTTTCAACATGCTGAATGATCTATGGATATATCCTGTAGAACAGTCTGATTCTGGAAATCTGAGAGCTGTGGCAGTCACAAGCAACGTGTTTTTGATCCCAGCTACAAGACACCAGGCAGGGGATTTCTCTGACATGCAGAATTATCTCCTCATTAGTGGGAAGCACATCATTTCACACCTCGGTGACTTCCTTGCTTTCATGCTCCACTTGCATTCAATAAGAGAAAGCAAGTCATCGAGCACCATCCATCAGCTCAGCACAAATATGTACTCAGGATTCATTACATGTCTCCAAATTCACACATTCATCACAAAGAAATACATTTTCAGAGGAGCAAAATCAATTAGAAATGTTTTCAAATAGATGCAGAAATGTTATCTTGTAAATATGCTCTCAGGTCAACTACAGGTGTGAAAACATTGTTTTCACAGTCTGAGTTTTCTGCTTACCTCTGGGAAGGAGAGAAGCCTGTAAGGCAAAGACTGATTCATATTTATATATAATATAAATATTTGTATTTACATATGACATTGATGTTCTTGATTTAGGTAAGAACTGCCCTTAAATCACCCCAGACATGATCTGAGCAGACTCTGCCTATGCTGCAACCTGGAGATAACCATGCTTCTATCACACCAGCACAGCTACAAGGCTCACCACTGCCATCATCCCCTCTTGCCCACTAAACCACTGTCAGCACTGTTATCTGGCTGCTCCAGGGCTGCTGAGCTCGTGGAACAAAGCAGGAAGGTTTGGAACCATTCTGCAACTCCCAGCTGCTTATGCATCAGCAGGTGCCAAGCAAATCTTTCTTATTCTGGGAACAGGCAAAAAATTACAGCATCAAGAGCACTGGCTCTTGTTTGGTCTAAAAGTTGTTAATTTAACAGGCACAGAGGTGGCTGGGCTTTGCTGGGAGGGTTTCTGCTGAAGACAAGAGTGGGCAGCCCAGTGGGGAGGAGATGGCAGCAGTGCATCCTGCAGGGACAGCTCCCCCTGGGAAACTGAACCCTGAACTGGAAACTGAAGATAAAATGTTCAAAAATACAAGAGGCAACATAAAATTAGGGTGGCATTACACTCCTGATGTACTGAGGGTGTGTGAGAGAACACTGTGTAAGATCATGAAAACTGGCCTCTCATTTTCCCTGACCACCCCACATTTCTCCCACATCCCTGCCTGTTCTAGCACAGCCACACAAGGATTTGGTTACTCCAATCTAGGTGGAAAATGCAGCAGCAGTTCAAGTATATTATAAAAAACATGAGGGACCAACCACCTGTGTGAGATTTGAATCCAGAAATTTGCTGGGTTCACAAGTGGATTTATTTTATTGTGTCAACTTTGGGAGCTACATGGAAGTTGCCAGGTACAGGTTTACATAGGGAATGTAATTCTAAATATTACCTTGGACTTAATGACTCCACAAATGAATTTTTTGAGTGAGAAAGAATGGTTTTCCTCTACCACAGATATTAACACTCATATATCCCACATTCAATTCAAGTGTATCAGGGGAATATGTGGCTTTGTGTATAAACAAACAGGAGATGGACAAATTTAAATTAAATGAATACATGGAAAATACTCTGATGCCACAGAAATATCAGTGTTCTTTGTTTAGCAGGCAGAATGCTGTAACAGATAATGGAAAATCTGGAAAACAATCAAACTGTAGAATAACAAGAGTGGTGGAGCTCAAACACTTGATTTAACAATGAGGGGAATAGATGGGCAGAAAAAAAAGAGAGCTCTGGGAGGTTCAGGTGGATGGGTGACAGCCAGAGAATGATTCACAGTGGTGAGATGAATGAGCAGAGATTGAAGCTGTGTAAAAGGGAAACTGGATAGACAACAAGCATACACTCCTTCCCAGGCTGAAATTCTTCTTACTGTCAGCTTAGGAGTTAGCTCAATATCTCCTGGCAAAATCTCCAGGCTGAGCCTGGCCTGAATATGTCTGTGGTATGGTGTTGGCCTTTTGAGGAATTCCACTGGAATGTTTCTCTGGTGGTTTTACTAAAAAGGATGCTTGTGACATTTCCCCAACTCCTTGGGATAGAGCAAGAAGTATTCTGTATTACTTCTTGCTTCTGAATCTGGGATTTTAAATCATTCTTCAAGAGGTACTCTCAGCCACTTTCCCAGTCTCCTGTGTGAGACATGATGACCCAGCAAGGTTTTCTTTTTAGCCCCCTTTGGCTAAACCACTTTCCCCTCTCTTAATCAGCTGATTAAACTGGGCTTGCAGTGCCTGTGCACCTCAGAATTTCATGAAGAAACCGCTGCAGCACATCACAAGCCAGAAACACTCCAGAAATGGAGTAGCTATCTCTAAAAACCCTCATTTTGAACTCAGGCGCCAGGGGCTCTCAGAGAAGGAGCCAGCTGAACAAATGGACAATCTTCCCTGGCAAATTTAATTTCCCAGTGCTCAGCACTGCACTTTCCCATGGAACTGGCTCACCTAATCATTCTTGCTAATGTTTCTTTGAGTTTGTGTAAAAAAGGGTGGCGCAATCTGAGCCTTGGAGAAGCCAGGAGAGGAAGAGGGGCTGACGCACACCACGGACAAGGACCTTGGGTAAACAGCATAAATCTTGTGAAAAACATTCAGCAGAATGGAAAAGTCACTTCTCCAAGCCATGCTCTGCTGTACAAACTCACTTCCAGAGGCAAGACAGTATCACATCCACTATTCATCAACAGTTGCTGCACAATCTGGGTCCTTCAGCAGAGGAATTTGGGCTTGGCTCTTGGTTTCTCTAATGCTCACTCATTTATCTCCCCAGGCCTCTCATGCCTGATGTATTGCCATCCATCCTGCTCCAGGCCCCACATTGTGCTCTTCAGGCAGGGCTCCAGAGGCAGAGCAGGAGAGAACAAAGCTGCAGTCTGAGTGCTGGGCTGCTCAGAGCTGGGCTACGTGCTCACCCTACAGATGAGCTGCTCATCTGCTGGGACATGCTCAAGGCAAGGTCCCTCCAAGGACTAAAATGGCTCATTATCTTTAATTTCTGAGTCAAACCTTCGTGCAGTGGCAGGTGGGACCCTCATGATACCTTCACTAATAGCAGAAAGGAGTTTCCTGTGGTAGCCAGAGCTTCCAGATGAGCAGAGTGCTGCTCTCCAGCCAGTGCACACACCTTGGTTTCATACAAGTGTTGGTTTGGAGGCTGTCAATCCCAGCTCCCTGAGGTTCTCTGGGCAGGAAGGCTCTGTATTCCAACACAAAACTGCTGTGGGTTCCTGTATTAACACACAAGACACTAAAGCTGTGTGGTCTGTTCCCCTTAGGACCACAAGGTCCCTCATGGAATTCTCCTGCATTCCTGAAGCCTTTGGAGCAAAAAAAACTTATTTCAGGGAGCTCCTCTGGGTCAGGACTCAATGCTTGCATTAGGGCTACACTACATGGAGCTACAAGAGACAAACAAGCAAACAGAAATGTGAAGTATTCAGCCTTTCCTTTTCAGTAAAACTTAGCAAACTTCACCTATAATCTTTGCCATCCCTTGAGTGCAAGATCAAGGAAATCAGTTACAAAAGACTTTGTCACTTGAGCTGCACTTCATCCTGTGAAGAGACAGAAACAACAGTGGCTTCCATCCTGTATTATGGAAGATTTTGTGATGTGTCCTTTGCTCTAGGTTCATGAGTTCTGAATGTTTCAGCTTGCCTTCACAAGAGAGGGCAAAACAAGATTGTTTGGCTTTAGCCTGAGGACTTGGGACCTCCCAAGTGCTGGAACATGGATAAAGAGGAGTGTGCAAACTGAAGAGACCACTTGTCTTGTACTGCCCAGGCTTCCAGAGAATTTCTGCTCCCTGTGCTCTGTATTTGGATTTGTCCATTCCTACCCAGGAGAAAGGTCACAGGGGCAGGTTATGTCAACTGCTGCTCCCAGGAGCCCACTGCAGAGCCCTCTGTGTTTACTGGTGCTCTAAGTAAAGACATAAAATAAATACAGCAGCCAGACAAAGGTATTTCTAAAGAAAAAAAAAAGACAAACAAGGAAAAAGAAGGCACCTTGTGAAGCTTTGGAAGCTGGTGCTGGAAAGACCATGCTGTGAGATTCCACAGCACATTGTTTCTGCCTCTTCACCAGCTCTGCAGACTTCCTTGAAACCTCTCAGTCTTCCAACAGAGAGAGTTGGAAAGTTGAAGCTTGATCACACCTTCCACACAAACCTACAGCTTCCTTTTTTTCTGTATGTTCCTCAGGGCTTCCCAATTTTTCTCTACACTGGACACAGGCCTGACTTAGGCATCAAACAACTCATTCTGGACTGATGGTTTCCAGGCCATGTAACTCTCTGATGGATTGCTGTCTCTGTAAAGCATTCAGAGGTTGTGCTGGCATGAACACTGCCAGGGAATATGAACCCAGCTTTGATAATTTAAGATGTGTAGGTATTAATTTGTAAAATCCACAATGTCTGGCATGTGCTCACCTCACAGATGGTTTCTGGGGAGAAAAGGACAAACACCTTGGTGTCTGCTAAGGACAATAACTGTAGCCCAGCTGATTGTGATTTCACCATCTCTGCTTGTTTAGAGGAGTTAAGGCTTTGCCTCACAGGATTTAGGCTGAGAAACCTAAAGATTCCAGACTTATTTGCGTTCTATACTGAGATATAATTCTCTATGCAACAAACCTTGGCTCAAAATGTTTCACAAAGGATAAATCCTTGTTCAAGAAGTCATCTGATACTGGTCAGAGGGAGTGGTGTGCACAAATGGAGATGGCAGAAACAGACAAATATAAGTCACAGTACCCAGTGGAAATTGTGGCTTGGACCAGATTGGGACAGGAGCCTTTCCTACTTTTGGATTAGAAAACTGAAATAGGCAAAATCAGAGCCCCACTGGCCCTGCTGAGGGATGATGGCCTGCTGTGAAGAGAATAAATTAGGCAGGAACAAACAAAGTTAAACACATTCTGGTTGCTCTTCCTCTTAGGTTTTTGGCTGTGGAAAGTAAAACATGTTAAAAGACATGATGTACAAAAATACCCAGCCTCACCTAAAGCAAAGAATGAGTTCCACATCCATGCAGGACCCGTGGATGAGATCTTTGTAAGGTCTCTCAAAGGATGAGCAAGAAATCATTGGGAGCATGGAGGTGAGCACAGCAGGGAGGGACATACAGAGCTACCCTTCACTCTCTGCTGCTGGCAGAGCTGTCTGCTCTGCAGGAGGTTCCCCAGATATGGATAAGTTAATCAGGTGAAGTTATCCCTGGGCTAGTCCTTGCCCAGTGACCACCAAAAGCTGTTACTCACCCGTGGAGCCCTTGACAGTGGTGGGTTTGCTTTTGTGCCGTCCCTTCTCTGCCAGCAGGCTGATGGTGTACTCGGTGCCTGGCTCCAGCCCCCGCAGCAGGAAGGAGGTGCTGTCCACAGGGATCTCCAGCTCGCTCTTCTTCCCGGAGGGACTGGTGGAAACCAGGCGGTAGTGGTCAAACTTGGCCACCGGCCTTCTCCAGCGGAGGGACAAGGTGGTCTCAGTGGGCTCGCTGACTTCCAAGTCCTTGGGGTTATCAAGATCTACAGGGTGAAAAACAAGCAAAGCTGAGGTGTCTCTGAACTGCTGTGAGAGAGTTTTTCAGGCATCTGTAGAGGAGCATCTCCACTGGGGGTCTGGCAGCATCAGGGTCTGCCTACCTTTGGGGAACCTTTTGAAATGGGTTGAGGAGGATGATGTTCTCCTTCACAGACAAAACTAAAACAAATTTCTCCCGTTATACTTGAGAGGCAGAAATAAAGCCTTCAGATAATTCAGCTGGGAAAAGGATGAAAAATTCTGCACTGGAAGGTCAGTCAGGACTTCTGCAACCTCTCTTTGTCACATCAACATTTTGGCCACCACCATTCCTGCCAGAAACCCTCACAGATAGAGGAGGATGGCCAGAGAAATCAGTGTAAGCATTATTATCATTATGGAGCTCACCTGGAGATGAAACTCCCAGAACATTAAGAGGAACAGGAAAAAGAAATCAGATTCAGAGGTTATGACCTTTGTGGGAATTGTTTTTCCTTTCCTTGAGGGGAAATGTAGCAAAACGAAAGGAAGAACTTTCTAAAATATCTCTTCTAGCATCTCTTAGAAATGAAGGAGTGGCTCCACCTGAGTTGCCTCCTGCAGAGCTCAGATGGGATCAGGACACTCACCAGTGCCAGCATTGATGGTAGCAGGAGCACTCTCCCTGTCGTTCCTCACTGCTGTCACTCCAATGCCATATTCAGTTCCAGGCCTCAAACCTACAGGATGAGGAGAAGAAATGTGATTTCCTGTCCATGGAATATGCCTGCAGGCATTTGCTGGAATAAGGAAGTCTGAATGGATGCAAAATAAGAGATCTGCTTTCCTCCCTGCAGAGAATTGAGGTTTCTGTTGACTCTCCAGCTGACAGTTTGCAGACTGGCACCAGTGAATCCCACCCCTAGCACATGAAAATGCCTTTTGAGCTCAGGATGTGAAGCCACTTCCACAAAATTGCTTAGAATTAAGGGAACTGATTTGTTGGATTCAGGGATGTATGTGGAACTGAAATGGTTACATATCTTCTGCTGGCTGGAAATACATTATACCTGGCTTTCAATTCAATTTGGTCTACTCAAATTATAGAATAATGGAATAGTTTGAGTTGGAAGGGACATTAAAGATCATCTTGTTTGACCCCCTGCCATGGGCAGGGACACCTCCCACTGTCCCAGGCTGCTCCCAGCCCTGTCCAGCCTGGCCTTGGGCACTGCCAGGGATCCAGGGGCAGCCACAGATGCTCTGGGCACCCTGTGCCAGGGCCTGCCCACCCTCCCAGGGAACAATTCCTTCCTAATATCTCATCTAATTTCAAATTTGTAACTTCTTGTCCCAAGAAAATGTGCTTGAGATCACTCAAATTTGTTTTCACCTCTAATGTATAGTGACCACAAGCGCATTTTTTTCTCCATGTCCTGTGCCCTGGGGTGACAAAACCATGTGACATTAGTGACAGCCTCTCCATTCCCCTACCTGTGAGTGTAGCTCTGGTTGTGGCCTGGCTGCCCTTGGGCACTGTAATCTCCACGTGGTCCCCACCAGAGATGGGGGCAAACTTAATTCGGTAATTATCGACATTGGCATGGCTGTTCTTCCACTCCAGGGTGATGCTGCTGTCAGTCTGGGACACTCGCTTCAGGTTCCTTGGAGCATCCAGGTCTGGAATCAACCAAGCAATAAGTAAATAATTAGGAATATTTCTCTTCTAACAGCAGTCTTTTGTGACACTGCTTTTTCGAAGATGAAATGACCCATAAAGCTTCCTCTCACATGATCCTGTTATGTCTTAACTACAAAAAACAGAGGTTTTCTAGCATGAAAAGCAGAGTTCACCAGCTTTAGTTCAAGAAATTTAAGTTCTATCTCCTGTGACAAAAATAACATTTTCACTTGCAATAATTAGTTTTTATTACAAAACAGGTTTGGGGAAAAACGTATTTGGATGAAAATACTGTTTTCCTTTACAATTATCTCAGCTTTCAAAAGGAAAAAAGAGCAAAGAACTGGTCATGTCTAGAATTTCTGTTCAGTAACATCTTGAATTCATGCCTGGAAGGAACTCTAAGTCTCAAAAAAAAAGGTGAATATTATAGAGATATTCAATGACCTTTCATTTTTCACACCTACAGTAGCCTCAAATCCTGCTCCAAAATAACAACTGTATTTTAGGATGAAAGGGGATGTAATTCACAGCTCTCTTAATGCATCAAGCCTTGATAACCTGCTAGAGGACCCACACTTTCCAAAAACATACCCAGAATCACTGAGGAGCACAGTAAATTTATAAAAGAATATCAGGAAATATTTGCAGAACTGAAGAAGATAAAAAAAAGAGTTCTCTGCTTCTAAACTAATTAGGCAAAGAGAAATAAGAAGGAATGAAGATATTTAGCTCATCAGACAGACAAATGATCCAGAGGAATTTGCTTTTTGAAGTAGGGATTTAGGCTAAAAGACACAATAACCTAATTCCCATTTAAAAAATACATTTAGATTCTTGTGCGGGGAGGTCTAAATATTTTGTTGAGCCAACAAGGCATAAAAGGCACAGGAAATTATTCTCTACTTTCATGTACCTCTAAAACTGGGCTGATTTTGTGTTGATCAGCAACTACCAACTCCAGCAACAAAACACAAACAGCACAGGAGGATGGGTGATCCCTGTGGCACCTTCCCAACCCCTCACCTGTGACAAAGACTTCCTTCACAGGGTCGCTTTCCATGTCCCCTCGACGAGAGACAAGCGTCACCTCATACTCCGTGTGTGGCCTCAGGTTGCCAATGGAATATTGGTTCTCATCTTCAGAGAGGTCAATGGTTGTCCTGTCCCCTGGAATGTCCTTGGGGCCATAAGTGAGCTCCACACCTTCAACTTCAGCCAAGGGTTTGGACCATGTGATGAGAGCTGTGGTGTCGGTGACGTCTTTGGCCTCCACCTGGCTGGGGGCATCAAGCTCTGTCGTCAAGCAAAAGAGAGGGGAAAATGGGCTTTAAAAAGAAATCTTGCCATGAAAAACACTCATATTTTTATGCTTTTAATTGGTGATTCAGGACAAAGTTAAAATTAGTAAATTCTCATTTACACTCTTCCTTTAATTCCTATAGTTTTAGACTCCAAATGGATTCAGTCCATCAGAAGCAAATCCATCAAAACTCCTTCAAACCAGGAGATGCCCAAAGAAAGACAAGCAGGAACCCTGAGAGCTTCCCCACCTTCACACACTCTTCATGCAAATATGACCAGGATGAAACAAATTCTACCAAGAAATTCTAGTTTCTGCTGATGTACATCTTGAAAAAGGAATATAAGTGCATGCTGCCCACTGCCTTCTAGCTGGACATAAATTTCCCTTCTGCTTCAAACAGGCAATTGTTTTTTCCTCTTGTATTCATTAGCAACTCCACTATTTCCTTTTCTCCCCCTATTAACTCAGAGTGTAGAGCTTTAATTTCTCTTTTTTACAAACCCCCAAACAGAAGATGTTTTGTTGGTGTCCAGCTAAATCCAGACCACAGGTTGTGCTTACTTGTGGTGATGACTTTGGACAGTCCTGGTCCTCTGGTGTTGTTCTTCACTATATGGATGGACACATTGTACTGCTGCCCAGGTGCCAAACCTGGCTGCATGTAGGATGTCTCTGGCCTTTTCAAGCTGCTGGTTATGTCACCATTATCATCCTTTTTCTGGAACATATTGGACAATTGGTGAGTACAAACATAAAAATCCAGGATTTTTCACTCTATATGTGAAACAGCTTCCTCACCATATTATGGAAAACCAGCTCCCAGCCATCAAAAGAGAAGTTCAGAGGGTCCCACTCCACCTGGACGGATGTTTCCCGAACAGATTTGAATCTCAGACCTTCTGGAGCAGGCAGATCTGTGGCAGAAGAAAGGGATATTCTCACATGAGCAGCAAATTCCTGTAAATAGGACACTGGGGTAGGACATCTTTCCACTTCTAGAAGAATCTGCCAGGTGGGATCTGCAGAGGAGGTGTTAAATTCTCCTCAGATCCACTTATTGTGACTTTGGAGAGATTTTTCTGAGCTGGTTAAATGTCACCTTAGAATAAAAAGAATTTTACACTTGAAATCTCTTTTTTATGCCCTCTTGAACGAAGCCTGGTGTTGACTTTGGAAGTCAGGAGAGCTGAATTCTGTCCCAGCTCTCTAGAAATGAGCTCAGTGACAGAAATCAAAGAGCACCTTTTGATACTGGGATGTTTAGGTATGACAATGATGTGTACAAATCAAAAAGATGAACAACAGAAGTATAGACAGGCAGATAAAAGGTTAGATATAGTAAATCACAGCAAAGATAAAAAAAAAATCACCTCTATTTTAGCCAAAATAGTTTGAATTCAAGTGATTTCTTGTACATGCTGCTACAATTTAAAATTTTTTTCTCAGGAAGAATTACCAGAATTTTTAAAATGAACATTCTAATAAAGAAATGTGCATTATAATAAAGAAATGTGCATTTTAATAAAGAAGCCAAGATTTTTAATTCACAAAGACCCTACACTGGGAGGCATTGAGAGCAGAAGAGCTTGTGAATTTTGCTTCTAACAAAGTCCCTGGTATTGGAAAAAAGTAGCAAATGGAAGTGCAGAAGGCTATTTTTTCCAGGCCAACATTTGAATTGGAAGTAGAAAATACAAAAGAAATGAGATCTCAAAACCGGAATGTAAATCAATACATCTGAACTGAAAATAAAAAATGCAGAATAAATACCCCCAAGAAAGGGATGCAAGTCAACACATACAAAGTGAAAACAGAAAATACAAAATAAGCAGCACCCCTAAAAGAGAGATGCAAATGGAGCAGACAAAAGGATGACTACAGGGAATATTAAACTCACATGTGGCTACCCTGGCACTGACTGGAATACTCTTCTTGTTTTTCAGGATTGCAAAGACACGGATAAAGTACTCCACCCCCGGCTCCAGCTCGTGGATGGTGGCAGCCGTGTGGTTTCCTGGCACGGTGAACTGCATGTCCAAGCCCCCACTGCTGGTGGGGACGTAGGTGATGAGGTACTCGTTGACCAGGTTCTCGTGCTTCCACTCCAGATTGACAGTTTTATCTGTCACGTTGGTCACAGTCAGCTCAGTTGGAGGAGACACTGGGAATGGGGGGAGGGAAAAAAAGTCAAACCAAAGTTATAAGAAGTTCTCAAGGTTCAGGAAATAATGACTTGCCCAGTTTCACATTTTCCCAGGAGCGGTTCCTAAGGTTCATCTCACATGCAGGGAATGGGGAAGGCATGTCCCACAAATTAGCTGCTGAGGAAAGGAATGCTCAGCTGATGGAGACTACAGACATTTCCAGAAGCCATGGGCCAATTTCTGCTCTCACACTTGCACACAACCTCTGGCTGACTGTGTTCCAGCTGCTCCTCTCATGGCTGCAGCACAAGACTGCTGTAGCTAAGTCCCGAAGGATTGAGATGCTTAATTCAACTGCCAGTAGCACGTGATTGTAGAGCTAGAAGTCCTGGGATTTGCACAGATTTTCCAAAGTAAAATAAAACATTATTATTTGAGTAAATACTTGCAATAGATCTGCCTGTGCAAGATCACAAAGTGGAATTTAGGCACCTTCCAAAAGGAGGAGATGAACAATGGGAATTTCTTTTAAAGGGTATTCATTGTCTTTTATAGTGTTCCCAACCCCAAAGTACTGTTTGATTACCAAAATTTAGTTTCACAATTTCTCCCCCAGGATCTACTAAAGAAAACTACCTCATTTATGGTGCATTGCCTGTCATTATCAGGCTGCCAAAATTTTCTGTCAATTTCCATAGAGTCAGTGGTCCTGGGAAACCAAGCATGTGACTCTATAGCTAAGTTTCCACTCCAGCTGATCCTATTATTTTCTTCTAAACTTCTGTGAGATCTAATATACACACATCCATACATATATATGCATATATATATATATATACACACATATATAAATACACACACATACGTGGAGAAAACTCTGGAACATTTCTCTTTTCTCCTTAGCTAGAACAGCTTCTTTCAGCTTTTTTTCCTAGCGTCAAGAGGTACTGTGAGAAACTGAAGGGTCATGGTGACAAATCCCAGCCAGTGCTGGCTACAGCACCAGTGACATTGTGGTGGGAGCAGAAATGGAGGTGACAAAGGCACTGCAACACCTGTTGTACTGGTGACCACCAAAAGCCACCAGAAACTGCTAAACTGCTTAGCCCTGATATTTCAGGATGCCAAGAGCTACTGGTGTTGTTGCATCTCTGATCCAGCTGCTTGGACTATGTTGGAAAAGCAGCCACAGGGCCCAGCTCTATGGAAAAGCTTTGTGGGATGTCCAAGGCTGTTGTCTGGACCAAGGAGAAGCAGTTCAGAGGGACACTGCACCTACCATCAGAGCAGTCATCCCCGATGTAGCCATCCTCGCAGACACAGCGCCCATCCACGCAGCGCCCCGCGTTGTTGCAGTCGTTGGGGCAGGAGCGTTCCCGGCAGTCCTCCCCCACGAAGCCCTCGTGGCACACGCAGCGCCCGTCGATGCAGCGCCCACGCCCGTGGCAGTTGTTGGGACAGGCCAGCTCGCCACAGTCGTCACCCGTGAAGCCATTGTCACACTCGCAGCGCCCCTCCACGCAGCGCCCGCGGTTGTGGCAGTCGTTGGGGCAGCGCAGCTCGCCGCAGTCCTCACCCGTGTACCCCTCATCGCACACGCACTGCCCGTTGACACACAGCCCGCGGTTGTGGCAGTCGCTGGG
>QUSF01000027.1:6042184-6193641 GCA_003676055.1 Chloebia gouldiae | reverse complement strand
CCGGTGAAGCCCTCGTGGCACACGCACTGCCCGTTCTCGCAGCGCCCGCGGTTGTGGCAGTCGTTGGGGCAGCGCAGCTCCCCGCAGTCCTCCCCGGTGAACCCCTCGTAGCACACGCACTGCCCGTTCTCGCAACGCCCGCGGTTGTGGCAGTCGTTGGGGCAGCGCAGCTCCGCACAGTCCTCGCCCAGGTACCCCTCGTGGCACACGCACAGCCCGTTCTCGCAGCGCCCGCGGTTGTGGCAGTCGTTGGGGCACCTCCTCTGGCTGCAGTCGTCGCCCACAAAGCCCTCGTGGCACACGCACAGCCCGTTCTCGCAGCGCCCGTTGCCGTGGCAGTCGTTGGGGCAGGTGAGCTCCCCGCAGTCCTCGCCGGTGAAGCCCTCCTCGCAGAAGCAGGTGCCGTTCACGCAGCGCCCGCGGTCGAAGCAGTCGTTGGGGCAGATGAGCTCGCTGCAGTCCTCGCCGGTGTAGCCCTCGTCGCACACGCACTCGCTGTCCACGCAGCGCCCGCGGCCGTGGCAGTTGTGGGGGCACAGGGGCACGCTGCAGTCGTCACCCACAAAGCCCTCGTGGCACAGGCACTGCCCGCCCACGCAGCGCCCGTGGGCGCCGCAGCCCTGGCTGCAGAGCTCCTGGCTGCAGTCTGGGCCCGTGTAGCCCTCGAAGCACACGCACAGCCCATCCACACACTTGCCCTGGTCGTTGCAGTCGGAGGGACACGAGGCCTGGCTGCAGTTGGGGCCCTTCCAGCCGGGCTCACAGATGCAGCCGCAGATCTCGATGCTGTAGTTGCCGTGCCCGCTGCAATAGGGCGTGGTGTCCAGGCGACCTGTACCAACGATCCCAAAATTCATTACCCACAATGGCACTAGGATGCCTTAGGTCAGCGTGGCACATATGACCCAAAAGGGCTCTGATTTTCCTATTTCCCTACTACAGGACATCGGTTTTTCAAGTTTTTAAATGAGAATCTCTCTTTCTCCAGCTAGATTTACTTTACCAGGAAAGCTTTAATTTGCTCTAATACCAGGGAAGATCCCCTGCCAACGACTTGGTAATTGAGCATTCCTCCTCCCTTCCCAAAGTCCTCTCCCACTGACTGAGCAGCTTTCCTGACTGCTTCATTAGGGCATGCATTATGGAACATCATTCATCCATTCACCCCAGAACACAGAAAGTCAGGCAGCACATTGTGTCATGAGCTGTGTCAGCAACTAGGAGGCTGATCTGATCTCAGAGGGACACATCACTACAAAGAAGACTTGTATTTCTTCTCTTATGTGACCAACCCCATCTCTCAATTTAAAAATCAACCAGACAGACACAATTTTTCCCTCTTCTATAACTATTTATGCTTGTCTATAGCCTTATGTCCTGCTGCATTTTTATTGGTCTCTACTAAAGAAAACTTGGAAGCGAAAATGGTTACATTGGCAGCTTCCTCAAGGGGACAGAAAGCGGAGCCAAGAGCTTGGACTGTGAGTTTTAATCTTAACTCCGACACAGATTTACCATGTCCAAGTGCTGTCCATGCTCAATGCCACAGCTACAGAGGATCCCAGGTCAACCCCTGACCCACAGATCCATAAAGCCGTGGAACTGTGAATGAATGTACCTTGCATGCTGGCCAAACACATTCCCAGTTTTGATTACATTTCAAATGTGAGAGGTTGACTTCTGCTCATTCTTGAAAGAGATTGGATTATCACTCTAAACCACATCTACAGCCAGCACAAGAATTTCCCCCAAGAGCAGCTCCCCAGACTGCCTTACCTTCTGCTGCCTGGGAATTAGGACAGCATCCAGCCCCGCTGGCAAACTGCTCCCGCAGGGAGGAGACCAGCCCCTCCAGCTCCTCTAGTCTGCTCAGCAGATCCTTAATGTCTGGGGCAGCTGCACAGCCACAAGCCCGGCGGGGAATGTTAATCCTGTGAGTGAAGACAATCTGGTTCCCCTCATTCACCGTGTGCTCCTCGTAGTTCTTGACAGGCTCAATTTCTGCCTTCAGGTCAGCATCGCCGCTCGCCGTGTCCAGGTCCACGGAGCAGAGGGAGCCAACAGGCAGCTTGATGTTGTAGACATGGTTGAAAACCACAGGCTGGTTTTCCTCTGGCAAGGTCACGTTCAGCCCAGTTTCCCTCTTCTGCCGGATAATTCTCTTGATGAGTCCCCCAGTGACGTGCTGGGACAGCAAAGCGAGGATGGCACAGGCCAAGACCCGGCTGGGGAGTCCCATTGTGGTGCCCAGTTCCCTTTTGAGGCTGAAAGAATCTTAGGTCTGCTGGGCCTTTGAAATCTGCAGCAGAAATTGGAGAGCTAAGCCAAACCAAGCTGGAGATCCTTTTCTTTCCTGGTGCGTTTTTTCCCTAAAGGAAGAAGAAGCAGTGTAAGGGATTAAGAGGAACTACACAACCCAGCAAAGTTGTGACACTGCTTGTGTGCTGTATCAGAGAACAGGACCATCACAATTCACTCAAGCTGCTGAGCTTGCTCTGATGTATAATAACAGTGGTTTTCCTGGATTTCAGTGTGATTCTGAAGGAAATGTCACCTGACATGAACAAAACTGCTGTTATTCCCAGTTTAGAGCAAATACAGTGGGTTGTAGAAAGTTTAACTCCCTCAAGCAGAAGACTGGGGAAGAGGTGGCTGCTGAGTCTCAGCTCAGCTGAAAACAAAGGTAGATAAAATAAATATGTGTTCTGCTATGATTTAACCAATGTTAAATTCTGTATTTCCTTCACCCCTTCACTGCTTGAAGGCTGCTCAGTGTCCGACTATGCAAGAAACTCAAGACATTGTCAAAAGGTGCATCAGCACCCCAGGCTCATTCTGTCCCTTTTCTATATGTTTTAAATTGCTCCAAGATTGCTGTGTAATCTGAACTCCAGGGCTTGTAGCTCCATAGTAAGTTCCACTATATGATGATTTCTCAAGAGCATGAAGATAAATGGAACTCTCTGCAGGTGGAAGATTCTGGTGTCAGTACTTGTATCACAGGGATATTTTAGTATAAAAGTAGTGAGGCACAAGAGAAGCAGAGACTCCAACAACAGAGATAGCAATAAAACTACATGTGTAAAAATACCTTTTTAGCAGCCAATATCCCTTTCCATCAGGCAGCATTTCCCACTGTCTGATCTTTCCTCAGCTATATCACAACAACACGTTTACAGTTACAAGCACCTGGCTGGGCTCTACAGCTCCTCCTGAAACTCATTCCTTTTAATTAGCCCCACTACTTCCTCTTCCTCCTCAGTCTGTGCATGTTCCTTTTCAATGGAGTGAGCCAAGGGAGTGGAAAGACATCCATTGACTTCCATGCAGGATCAGGCCCTCAGCACGTAGAGTGAGGAGCCAAAGCAGTAATGGACTGCCTGAGCAAGAACACCTAATAAATGTCATCTCAGCATTTGTTTTCCTTCCTACTCCCAGAAGAGCTTGGTTTAATGGTTAGATCAGTGACTGTGCTTTCAGTGGCTGCAAGCTATGAAATGCCAGTAATGGAGGAAACAGCAATTTATTCTCTAAACATCATAGTTTTGATGCTAATTTATTTGTCAGATGAGAGACTGGCCTCTTCCACCCTTCTGATTCCCCCAAAGTGGAGGGATGGTTTTTCCCATGCTCTCTAAGCTGCTTTTGTGAGGGAATGACAATAATACATCAGACACTTCACTGAAGTTTAGTGGGTTTTTTAGGGAATGTAGAGCTCACAAAGGGCAAACTTCACCCCTTTTTACTGGGGAATAAATCAGAAGTAAACAAGCAGCAGGGAAGGCTTTTTACTTGTTAAGGAAAACCATTCAGCTTTAAGGCATTTACCACATTTGTTCAAATATTTCTGCAAGCCCTGCCTGCACCAGAAGAGATCACAAGGTTATTAATAAAGAATAACAGAGACAGATACGATCCAGGTCTCATTTCTGACTCAATCCCTAAACTGGGTTGCCAGTTCATGAAATGTGTTCAGGACTGTATTTGAAGTAGGATTTTAGTCTTGAGCACTCCCACTTGGGCTTTGCAAAGTGCTTCCCATGCAATTCCATGTGCTGCTATGCACTTTTTGCCCCAGGAAAAGGTCATACAACTAAAACTGGTGCCTAACCCTCAAGCAGTCGTTGAAGGGACAGGCTGCTTGACAGATGGATCACCAATGGAAAATGGAACAAACTGGAGGCAGCTCTGCATCTCATTCTCACTGAATTTTAGTGAAAGTTGAGCATCCATTTCCTTATGGCTTCTGTAAATCCCAACCCACAGGAAAACTGGCCTTGCCCAAACCAAGGAAGTTGCACTTTTTTTCTGCTGACCAATGTGAGTTGACAAATCACTTAATCATGGTACAAACTGTGATTTCTTTAACATGCCTGGAAAATGACAAACCCACTCTGGCAAGACCCACTGTCACTGTCACCTTCACTACTGATGAAAGCCACATGGACACCAGGATTCTGAGAGGACACTTGCTGCATTAGAGACAGCCAAACCTCTCAGCTCATAGATGATCCTGGAAGAATTAACACGTCTTGGCTGACATCCTTTTGAAGTTTCTGGAGAAACATTGTGGTGGTCTAGGAGCAGCATTCCATGCCTGCTCTGTGACCCCTGTGCTTTGACAGCTTGTGTGATGTCTGAGCTATTTCATCCCCATCAGGTGTTTCCCACCCTGTCTGCCAAGGGCTCAGCATAGTCAGCTGAGCTCCACTCCTGGATCTGACATCTAGAAAACAAGACACCTTCCTCCAGTTCTTAGACATTAGCCATGGTCTTGGCTGGGAGAACAAAGAGGACATCCTTCTCTCCAGCCCCAGCTCCTCAAACACATCCAAACAACAGCTCTGACCACAATCGACCACCCGGGAGCGGGAGAGAAATGAAGCCACATTAACTGCCAGGCTCTGTTGTCCCTTCATTTTCCCCCCTCTTCCCTTCAGAGCAGCTTGTGTAGATTGTATTTTAAACTTTCCTCTTGGAGAAAGCCTCTTGATATTTTCTTTGCAGACATCAGCTGTTGGATTATTTAGGGGCACCTAAAAGTCTTGCAGCAAAGGTTGGCAAAAAATGACCCTTCCCAGCATGAGTTTGGCCTTGTGGTCTGTAAGAAGAGCTGGTGATGTCTGATACTCAGGTACTTTGAGAGGTCCATATGACCCAGAGTGAGTTTATTTTTACAAATATTTTGTCTAACAGAGAACCTCTCTCATCCTAATGAGCTATGCCCTTGGGTGTTCCAGCCACCCTGACTACAAAAATCCTGGACACGATGATGTGGATGATCTGCAAAATGTTCTGCTTGTCATGCAGGACAATAAATCTAGAGCTTGTGTTCTCCCTATCTGGTCACTGGCACATTCCCACTCTCCTTGGGCAAGAATTATCTCCTGTTTCCCGAGGCACAACCTCAATATAAATAAAATGAAAATGAAAATGTGTTGTGGCCTCTCACACATCTTAAATATCTGATTAAAAAATAGAGATTATGAACTGGGAAGCAAATCACAGCATCTCTTCAGTACCTGATGGGGCAAAAGGAGATTCAGGTAAGAAAAGAGTTTTCTTATATGAACATTAACTTTAAAAGTTAGATTTTAACCAAAGAGTAGAAAAAGGCTATTTCTAGAAAACACTTCTTAAAAACCTGATCACTGCCTGGTGATACACTTAATAATATGTGGTGGAGGTAAGGTGGACTGTCAATAGCACAAAGGGAAGAAATAATTTTCATTTCCACTGTAGCCCTTTCATCTGAAGATCTGAAAGCACATCACAGTCTGGCTGTCAAAAGCTGAAAAAATGTTATTAAAAAGGGTTATTTCCTTGTTTAGACATCCCCCCTTCCCCTCGCCCCCTCATGGCATCAGAACTTTTTCAGGACCTTTCCATTTAATTAGAAATTTGTTTCTTAATAGGAAATTTTCAATCAATCTTGACAAAACCCCCAGGAATCCTGACTCCTGGGGAATACTAAGCAAAGGTAATGCATGAATATTTCCCTTCCCCAAAGCCATATTTGCTGGAAAGCAGCAGGTGTGAGAAACTAAATTAATGTCTGCATGCTTTAAAGTCCTGGTGTAGCACTCTAGTCTCTCCTGAACGTTCAGGAGTGGCAGAATTGTGAGATGATATGTGGGTATGTGGAATGATAAATATGCAGATGAGAGCCCTGTGCAATTTTAATCAAAACAGATTGCAGCAAGGAAGGGATGGAGGTGTTAAAAACTATCTCAGCTGTCCTTCCTAACGAAGGCAGAAGGCTGATTAGATTTGCTCAGACACCCTCTACATGTCATGACTTGGAAATTAGACATGTAAATGGCAGGGAAAAAAGAGAGGGGAAAAAAAAAAAAGGAAACAATTCCTGTCTAAGAAGATACTTCCTACATTTCAGGAGGAGGGGATCAAATATTGTCAGCACCATATTGGATTCAAGCACATCTTGTTAAAATCTGGGTAAAATTGCAGCAGGCTGGATTGTGACAGGGAGGAAGACTCAGCTGGAGAATAGCCAAAGCCCTGTCCAGGGAACACAACAAGGAGCATTTTGAGGTTTGTAAATTGCTAACCCCAAAACAGTTTGCTGTGATCTGTTAACTGCAGGAAGTTCATGTTTCCAGAGTTTCCTCCAAGGCGTGATCCGAGAGTTCCCTGCAGCCTGGAGTGCCCAGCAGGGCACTGTGGAGGCACTGACACCACGGTATCACTGCCCCTCTCCTCAGTTACCACCACAAAGACAGCAAAGAGTTATCTCCTGGGGATATTGATCTGACCTGGACCATTCCCTGCCTGCAGACACGGGGAATGGGGGCATTTTCTGCAAGGAATACAAGCAGTGCTGTCCCACAGGACTCATAAATCGAGACCATCTGCCAGACTGCATTTTCACAAGGCAAGGCCTCAAAAGATGCAACCTCTCAAAGCCAGAGGGCTGGGCTGCTTTTACCAAGAGCCTGTGACTCCCAAGGCTCTGGGAATCTTCTCCAGAAAAAGTGGTTTAAATCTGAAGTCACTTGAAATGTTCTCAAAGCAAGGGACTGGGGGGGACCTGGAAGTTTTGATGTGTCAGGCCAAAACATGAATGGCTCTGACTTCATCATCTTCCACTGTTGTTTCCACACATTCATAACTGCAGAAAATAATTTTCTTTCCTTTCCAGTTCCAACAGGGTGAAGGAATCAGCAGGGATGGTCACTGTAGGTAAATTACATTAAATCACAGTGGAGAGCAGAAATTCATAACAGTCCTAAGTCATCAGGCCTGAATCTTTTCAGCAGAAATGATCAAAGCCAAATTGTCGCCTTTTTTAATTTTCTCCCCACCTCTTCTTTATTTACATTGTATCCATTCTAGGGAGAGCAATTTTAAGCCAACTGAATTTAGAGTAATTCAGAAAATCCGCTGTGTTCCCCAAGGCTCCCAGAGAACGTGTGTGCAAAGAAGTGTGGCAATTGTTTCAACCCCAATTAGACCCCACAGATATGAGCAGGCCCTGAGGGTGTGAAGCTCCAAAGGGAAATTTTCATACTTCAGGAATTTTATTCAAAGTCTTAAATTGGCTGCACAAAGAGGTGAAAAGAGGGTCATTACTTTCACAGGGGACAGGAGGAAGCTGATTGCCTTTTTCTCAATGGTTCTAACAGATAAAGTACAGCGTAATAAGCAGGAATCCATCCAAGTTGCAAATTGAGGACTTACCTTGAAGTTACAGTCAAACAACTTCACTTCTACCTCCATGGCCAGGTCACAAAGAATAAACACTTTGCAAATGCTCTACAGTTTTCTAGATAAGAAATCCCACATCTGGGAAGCCCACACAAAATTATAGATACAGGCTCGGTGACCTCCCTTTAATAAATAGCGCTGAAAAAAAAGCCTTTGCCACTCCACCTATGCCAGATTTTCAGACTAAAGCTCTCCCTGGAAATGACAAAGGGAGATAAGCACTAACCAAAATGATCTGGCTGGCTGTGGGAGTGCAGTAAGAGTGAAAAAGAGGGGAAAAAACAAGAAAGCGTCTTCTGGAAAAACTCAATGGAGAAAGGGGCAGAGAGGAAACAACTGGAAGAAAGTTTTAAAAGTTGTTTAACTGGAGGAGTTGAAGTGTAGGGGTACAAGTGACACAAATCAACTTTTTCAGTCACAGAAGGGACTCAGTGGTGTTCACAGCCCCACAAGAGGAGCCTCATGGCATCCACATGTGCTGGAGGAAGGCAGAGAGCCTCTTCTCTGAAGGCTTTTTTAATTACAAAGGATAAACAAAGCACACTCCTCTACTTTAAATACAGAAATTGGGATGTGGAGAGGCTGACACTGAGAGTCCCAAGCTCCCCAGGAGCCTCTGACTTTTTGCTGAGGTATTTTACCCACTGCAAGCCAGAGGAAGCTGATGCAGCTTTGCTGAGTCCCACCACAGTGGTTCAAACACCTCCCAAAAGGCATTTATGACCCTTAAAGCACATAAAAACACGTCTTCCTCTGGATGTGCCTGCCTTTGTGACTTGAATCCTTCCCATTTCAGGACAAAGCAGCAGTTTGTGTTTGATGTGGGTGAGCAGCCACAGCTCAGGGCTCTGGATGCCCCCGGAGCCACCTGTGTCCCATCTGGTGCTGGCAGTGGATATTTCAGAGCAGTGGAGCTCTGTGGGACTGAGGACAGACACAACCAAGAGCACACTGAACGCAGAGGTGGGAACTGCTCTGCACAGGATTAATTCAGGATTGACTCCTGAGCTGTCACAAATGAGAGCTTTCAAGCCCAGAATACTTCCATCATCCATTCCAAGGGCTTTGCCCATGCCACTGGAATCAGTCATAACAACAAGAGGAATTTTAGATTCTCTTAAATCCTGTGAGAGGTCCTGTGATCACCTCAGACTCTTTCAAAGAACTGCAATTCAAACAATGCATGGGTACTTTTTGCCCCGTGCAGCCCCTGAGATCCTGCATTAAATATCACTCACCTAAGCCTGAACTCTTCACTCCAGCTCAGTTTTCACCTTTGGCTCTTAGATGATGTTCCTGATTTGGGGACGCTGTAGAGTCTCTGTTTCACAGATCCTACTGCACAGCATTTTGAAATGAAACAACTTGGATGCATTTTAGCCTCCACCCATTCTACCTTGGCTGGAAAGCAGCACTGCCAGGGCTTTGCCAGGGCTGTTTTGGAAGGAATTTTAATTAATTGCTTTGTGTACAATTTAGAATTTAGCAAAGGCTCATATTTCAAAGCCATCAGCATGACAGTGCCACAAAGGGGAAGGAGAAATAATCCACTGAAGCCAACATCCATAAAATGTGAAAGAGCTCTGGTAAATTCTGAATGATAAGCATAAAAGGAGACCCATGAGAGACTAAACCTTCTGTTGTACAGTTACTGTTTTGAGGTAAATGAGCATGATTATTCCATTATAAACTACTTTTGTTTTAGGAATTTTGTCCTCTTAGCCATGGAAAATCTCTCCAGGTCTATCCTTGTTCAGGATCTCAGAGAGAGAACAGAACTTTCCAAACTAAACAATGAGTTTGGCTCTTTTTCAAAGCAGAGTAAAAATTCAGGGAGGTGGTATTATTCCAGTATTACTGGAATAAACTTTGATCAATGAAATACTGAATATATTGAGCAAATCTCATGAATTAAAATAAAAATTAAATCAGCTGGCAGAGCTACAGCTGGGAGAAAATGGCTGCTGAAAACATACAATAATTAAAGAGAAGCGAAAAACAGATTATGTGATGAGTGCCTGCAATAACAGGATATGGAACCCAACAATCAGAAGTGCCTTACAGTTTCTGGGTCCTACAGACTTTGCTGATTTATGTTTCTTAGGAATAACCTGGCTGATGATGAGAAAAGCAAAGAGATGCTGCCTGAACATACCATTGCTATTGCTAGTCCATCAGAAGCAAAGGAGCAGGAGCTCAGGAGAGAGCCAGGAATGTGGGAATGGCACCAAGCTGGGATTGGGAGAGCTGAGATCATCCCTCACTTCTGCCATTTCAGCCCAGTCGGTTCTCACCCTGATTTCTAGGAAGTCTAAATAAAGTACAAATAACTAAACTTCCTAATTCCATGTTTCCAACTGCTCTAGAAAGATTCTTCAGTTTACCCCTAATAAAAAGTCTTCCTCTGCTCTCAAATTTTCTGCATAAACTCTATGCTCTTCATGTTATAATGTCTTAATTCTTTTAATATACCACCTGGATTAGATTGCCCCAAGTGTGTTAAATAAGAGGAGCCAAGTGCCTACAGCTGTTAATAAGTTTTAATCACTGCCACCCTCTAAATAGGTCACAGGTGGGGACAAGATTGATGGTGAAAAGGACAAATGAGACCTTTGGAAATGTACAGCCTGGCAGGAGCAGAGCTGCTCTGACACCCCACCGTGGTGTTTAGGGCAGTATTTACTCTTCAGGCCAATTATTTGTAGAATAAACTCAAACCTCGAGGCTTTGCAACATCTCTCTCCAACAGGTATCCCAAGCACGATGAAGAATTCACATTTACAGGGGCAGAGCCCAAGGAAATGGCATCTGCTGAGCCCTGTGATACCCCAGCTTGCCTTGGCTCGTGTCAGAGCCTTGCAGCTATTTAAGCTGTTGTTTAAATGAGAAGCATCCAATGTGGTATTATGCAATAATTATATATAGGCAGCCAGCCTCGGGAAGAGACCACACTAAAAACAGGAACCCAAAGCTCTTAACTCATTTTTGGTAGCACCAGATTTAATAAAATTATCTGCATTAAAAGTGAGTGAAGGTAATTGCTGAGTGGCTTAGAAGCATGGTGCAGAATTAATCAGACCACACTTGTGATGTGGTGTTTAATCTTTCATGTAATTTGCTGCTAAATGTGCATAATAAGAAACAAATAAATGATACATCTCAGTGTGAGCCACAGATGTGCTGCCTTCCAGCATGGTTATGAGCTCCTGACTATGGATAATGGGGCTTAAATGAGGTCTCCAGCTTGGGACTTGACAGTCATGGCTCAGGTTTCAGCTTTTCTATTTTTCACATTCTGTGCTGCTTTAGTCTCTGGGTCTGGGTTTCACAAGAAGGGATGCTGAGCTCTCTGCACAGAGCAGGGAGACAAAACAATTCCTGCTCCAGCTGGGACCAAGGACAAATGATCCAAATCTCAGCCCAGCAGCACAAACCCCGTGGGCTGGAGAGAGAAAAACAAGCAGGGTGGGACTGCCTGGGCTGGAGCTGGAATGGGACAATGAACTCCAAGGTGCCAATGGAGCAGAGCTGATCCCAGGGAGAGCCCCCGGGAGCGCTCGTGCATTTTGGGGCCATTTTGGGTCATTTGGGTGCAGCCCTGGCTGGGCTCTTGTCTGCCCAAGGTGGATCCATGGAGGAGATCCTTTAATAAATCCCTGCTTTATTCTTTAGCTCTGTCCAGCCTCTGTTCCAGGGTAGCCCTCACAAGGCATCAACAGCACATTGCCTTTTGATTCATTTTACTTCAAGAACTGCAGGAGTCCTTCCTGCATTTCCTCGGAGACCTTGTCCAGGAAAAACGTGCCAGGGTGGGGAGCTGCTCACCACATCCTCCTCTTCATCACAGGGGCAACAGGAGCTAAGTCCTGCCATCCAGGCTGAGATCCCAAACCAGCTGGCTGGACACCCCCCAGCAGGGATGATATCCTCGGCATATTGGTGCCGTCCAGTATTAGGTGCTAATGGCCTTGAGAGCTCCAAGACACCACAATGGTGTCACTTCTCATCCATCAGGGAGGGATTTGTGCCACCTTTTGGCAGAGGGGGAGTTTGGGGAGCGCTGTGTGTGACCCCACAGAGCTGCTCCCAGCTGCCAGGGCCCCGAGCATCCAACAAAACCCCAACACACAAAGGGAGCTGGGACTGAAAACCAGCCCTGCTCCATGAGTGCATCCCTGTGCCAGGGCTGGCTGCCTCGGAGGGCAGCGGCCCAAAGGCAGCTCCAGCCAGCAGGGCAGGCTGCTTGGGAGCAGAAAATCTGAATTTCCATACGTGTTTCATCCCAGACACTGAGGAGGACATTGGCAAAGTGTATGCCTGGCCAAGGGGAGGTGGATAAAGCACTTCCCTGTAAAGGTTTATTTTGGGTGTGCTGGAGGCTGAATTCCTGTGCTGGAGTAATCCTGGGGATGAGGTCATGTGTTCCCTGAAGGGGCTGCTTTGTAGCCCCTGTTAGTTAGCAACACTTTTTCTCTTATCAAGCATCTGATTAAACTAACAAAAGAAGGGTCTTTAAAACACAGGCTCAGGCAGAATTGAGAAGTGAATAAATAAATGGAATTTGGGGTTTTTCTTTTTTTTTTTTTCCTTTTCTTTTTTTATAAATTTTATTTTGCCTGCCAGGAGAAGTGGAGAGGAATAAGATGGGAAAGGGGGATAAGACATTGATTCCTTGTTCTGAGATGACAGAACAAAGATCTTAATCCATCTTCAAGATTTCTACAGAGCCAGCCCTGTGGCAGACATTACACCCATCCATGAGGCAAATGTCACCTGGGAGGGTCACAATGCAGCACCCAAACAGCACAAACCATCCCACACCTCTCCCTGCCATGGTGAGCCAGCAGCCACCTTCTGCAGCAGTGAAACCCTTCACCAGAACTGGGCTTTTGTTCCATTATGGAGGAGGTGAACTGGAATTGGACTCCCATTTTTATTTGACTTGAAGAAAGACTTGGCTGATTTGCACTGATCTCTCTGTAAGCACTCAAGGATATTTATAGATTATATCTACTGTACTTATTAGAATGACTGTGTTTCAAATCAGTTATTTGATGGCATCAGTGGTCCCCGATATTAGAAGAAAATATTTCTCTTTTTTCCTCTCATTTTGTATAATTTCATTCAGTATTTCCCTCCATTGTCCTCTCCATTAGATGTCAAAAAAAAAAAAAGTGCAAAAGTTGTCTCTGTAAAAGAACTGGAGCCAAGTGATGATAAATTAACAGGTACAAGTGCTTGAAAGTTTTT
Source organism: Chloebia gouldiae (assembly GCA_003676055.1). Taxonomy (NCBI): domain Eukaryota; kingdom Metazoa; phylum Chordata; class Aves; order Passeriformes; family Passeridae; genus Chloebia; species Chloebia gouldiae. The sequence goes on along the minus strand of QUSF01000027.1, from coordinate 6,180,666 downwards.
CACAACACATATTTGGTCATTAAATGTGCCATTTTTCATTTGATTCTGAAGATTGAGCAAGAAGGAAACTAAAAGGGAGTCAGCAGCATTTCAGGAGTTCTTATCCTTGAGAAAAAAATCCCTGACAAATCTTTTTTGTAAATCTTTGAAACCAGTAATGGCTTGCTTTGAACCAAATGGTCTGTTGGAAAGAATAACCACCTCAATCATTTCTTCAAAGGATTCCTGCTCCTTTTTCTAATAGAAGCCGGAGCATCCTGGCCTTCAATTACTAAGTGAAAATTTATCAAAGTGAACCCACAATACTCATGCTCTCCTGCACCCCAGGACAGAAAAAGAGAATTAATTTCATGTTCACTCCCACCTCTAAAAGATCAGAATTGTGCCCATCAGGGAGCAAAACATGTCAGTGCATCTTCAAACAATAAACTGAATTTTCAGGCAGCAAAACACTTCAAAAATACTGGTTCAGGAGCCAGAGGGCTCCTTATTGCTGGCTGCTCTGCCCAATTACCTTCAGCTTGTTCCATCTCCAAGCACAGGGATTCTCCTTTTCCCAAGACAAATTCTGCTTGTTACCCACCAAAGGGTTGTAGCCACGGATAAATAACACTCTCCTGCCCCCCAGGATGTTTGGCTGGGAGTCAGCTTGGCTGGAGATGTAAAACAAACAGCTTGGAAGAGTGGGCAAAGAGAAGAGAGCAGAGCTGGGGAGGGGCAGCAGAGGAGACAGACACTGAGGTTTCTCAGGTTTGGGATTTGATGGTGCTGCTCTGCTGTCTTAGACAGCTCCACTTCCCCTTTGCCTCCAAAACATGTTAGAGCAGCTGGTGGATTTGACCCGTGGGAACTGCAAGATTCACAGCAGCTAAAAATATGTCTGTGCATTATGTTTTTAAAAATCCTGATTTTGTTGGAGGCAAAAAAAAAAAAAAAAAAGGATAAGACCATGCAAAAAGGATGCTGCTGAATGAGTACAAGGGAATAATGCAGCCTGGAGTAGATTGGCTGAAGTAATGTCTCACTCATGGATTATGTTGCTCTTTCTTAGAGGTGTAAAGCCCAGGAAATGAAAAAGCTGCATCTATAAAAAGCAAAGGGTTTTTCTTACAAATTAGATCTATTCCCGTTAGGCTGTGAGGAGGTGAAACTCTAAATGCTGAGCTGGAAAAGCCAAACAAATGCTCATTTGGAGTAATCTTATTTTTTAGAACATATTTCAGCTAACATTTCCCACAGTGGCACACATGTGGGTGAGATTTTGATGCTGGTTCTCATGCAGCATAAGAAAAGGAACAAATTCCTTCTGGATTTGTCCTACAGGACCTGTGGAAGGTGATGGATGGGAAAGGGGGCACAGAGCTCACCTGTGCTTTACCACAAAGCCTTGGCTTGAGGTGCTGTGTCCTTTCTGGAGAAGATAAAATCTCCTTTATGGAATCTGGGAATACAGACTGCCAGATTGGTTTACCAGGGAGTCTGCTGAATGATGGGGAAATCTAAATTGGAATTAAGTTTGAGGTGAACCAATAGGGCAGCCAAGGAATATGTTCACTTTGGAATCAGAGTTTAGTGGAATGGCGAGGAACAGAATTAAGGTGACTTTGCAAAGTGGAATGAACAGGTCTCCCAAGGAACGGATTCCCCAGGCTTGGAAAGATTACATCTCAGCAATAAAGGCTGAGATAAAACCTTCCTGACTGAGGGTCTGCCATCCCTAAGTCTTTTCCATAAAAGAGAAATGGACTCATGTGATTGACACAAAACCTTGTGCTATCAGCAGGGATTCCAGAAAGTGCCCACAACCTTGGGGTTAAAGGTGTGGTCCCATGGTTAGGACTGAGGACTGAAACTCGGGCATCCTGCTCTGAAATGATTCCATAAATCATCTGCTGTGCCTCTGTTTAACCTCTGGCAAAACCTCACAGGGGCAATGTGTGTCCCTGAATTAAATGTTCTAAGGACCTCACAGGAAAGGTGCTGTTAAACCCTCATTTCCATAACTCAACATTTTCCTGCGGAGTGCTGTAAAATTGTCAGAAAATACATCATTAAAAAGCAAAGAGCTGGAGTGTTATCCCTGCAGTGTAGGAGAGAAAGGGGAAATCTGCAGAGCTGCCCCAGCCCTGCCCCAGCACAGGGAGGAGCTGGAGCTGCTGCAGAGATCCAGAGCAGCACCAGGGGATCAGAGGGATGGAGCAGCTCTGCTGGGAGGGAAGGCTGGCACAGCTGGGATTGTTCACCTGCAGAGGAGGAGCTTTTGGGTAATTGCAGCTTTCCAGGACCTGAAGGAGCCAACAAGAAAGATGGAGAGAAACTTTTTACAAGGGCTTGGAATGACAGGACAAGGGGGAATGAGTTTAGACTGACAGAGGACAGGGTGAAATAGGATATTGGGAAGCAATTCTCCCCTGGTATGGTGGGCAGGCCCTGGCACAGGGTGCCCAGAGCAGCTGTGGCTGCCCCTGGATCCCTGGCAGTGCCCAAGGCCAGGCTGGACAGGGCTGGGAGCAGCCTGGGACAGTGGGAGGTGTCCCTGCCCATGGCAGGGGGTGGTATAATGGGATGAGTTTTAAGGTCCATTTCAAACCAAGCCATTCTGTCATTGTTTGATTCTCTGAAATCTTTTGTTCTGAAGAAGAAAGTCTGACCCATGTGCAGCACAAATGCACAGAGCCACAGGAGTGCCTGAAATTCTGGGGTAACAATAGAAAACTGCAGCCTTACTCAGAAGCCAAGAGGTTGTGCCAGGTCAATTACCAGAATGAGAAGATGAATCCATGGAAATAAATTGTAAGGTTACCAAAACCCGCAGAGAAAGACACCACAGAATTTGAGAAAAATCTGCAACTGACCCAAAATGCACAGGTCCAGCTCCTTCTCTTATATCCATTGAAGGTCCTTTCATCTCTGGAAATTTTATGGGATCTGAGGGATCATTCCCACACATGTGCACGATCCTCCTGCACCTTGGTGTGCCAATGTTTGCTGCTGTTACACAACCCAAGTGATTCACCCCTGTGGATGGGAAGTGCAGGAGAATCCTTCATCCAGCTCTGACCACTGAAGGAATTTTACACCGGCCACAAGAAACAGCCTGGTTATTTTATAGGGCAGATCATTGAAATGTGTTGTAAAAAAAAAGAGAAGCAGCATTACAAGAGGTAACCACGGGAGAACTCACACCAAACCCAGCTGGTCTAACTCAGGGACTGGGATGAGGCACAAGTTAACAGGGAATTCAGTCTGCCCTTGGAGCTCGTTTTATGTTAAGGACTCGGATACTTGAGCATCAGTTTCTAGAAATGGGAGCTCAGAAAAGAAAAACAAAACAAGCAGGTCAGTGGGGAGCTCTGGAGCTGCATTCAGGCTCCTGGCAGGGGGCACAGCAATCAGCCAAGTGCTGCAATTTGCTACAAACTCGGGAAAGGGGGGAAAAAAGCCATCTGCTAAATACTTTTTTCTCACATCTGCAAAGCAACTTCTGTTCTTGCTGGAGCTGTCAGAGGGGGAAGAAAAAGCCCGTGGCAGATACAGCCTGGACAAAAACTGTGGATTAGAAGCAGCGGGGCACACCAGAGATGGGAACAGCAAAGACAACAATGGATTCAGAAAAACTGGCGCCATTCTAAAAACAGAAGCAGGGCTGTAGAAATGGGTCACATCCAAGGGACTCGTGGAAAGCAGAGTGGATGGGCCACACCTTCTTTTTGGCTGGTTTTTAATCACCTGGCTATCATGGCCAGACACATATTCTAATTGCAGTTACTGAAAAGGGAATACCTTTCTCACACCTTTGCATGTGGGTTTGAGTTCAGAGCAGCAATTCTTGGCACTTCTGCTGAAGAATTAGTTAATCCTTCGCTGTTCTATGAAACAGGTATACTACTAATTTCATAGCTGGGTAAATAAGCCAGGAGCATATTAAGGCCACATGAAAGGAGGGTGAGCTGCAGCTTCCTTTTCCTTCATATGAAGTTACGTGCTGAGCACTTTCAAAGCCAGGGCTGCAGAAACACCTGGTTTCTGCCTGAACCCCCTGTTTGCATTTCCAGCACAGGAGTGACTTTTACCCATCCCTCTCTGAGGACACAAGCAGAACTCTGCTGAACAGGGAATTGAATGCAGGCCATGGCAGGGCTGCCACGGACACAGAAGCCTCAATTAGTGCATTTTCCAATATTAAAAAAAAAAAAACCCTTTCACAGCAAAAGCAACTCCTGTGCATACCCTCCCAGCAGAAACCACTCCTGCCTCTTAAGTACGTCCTGTACCTTTTAATAAAGCCTTTGCTAATAGCAAAAGCATTTGCTCGGGCTCTTGGCTTTTCCCTGCTCACAGCAAAGATGTGGAGCTGGAAAAGATCTACAGTTTTCTAAACTTGTCTTTGGAAAGTTTCTCTGCCAAGTTACACTTTGTCAGGAGCTCATTATTTTCTGGAGGCTTCACTTTGAAATAGTTTGAGGGCTTTGCTGATGCAGTTTCAGACCATGAGGTTCATGTGCTCGCTCGCATGAATCACAGCAACTCGTGTTCCTTCCACACACACAGCTCTGCTTCATTTCCAGGCCCTTCTCCATGCTGTTGCTTCCAAAACCACCTATAAATTTTCCAGAGCCCATTTCACAAAGTTCTAGGTGGTTTTGGGATGAGATGGGAAGAGCAGAAATTCAAGACATCTGAATTTTCTTCCCACTCCTTTCATGCCAAGCAGGAGTGGCTGAGAACAAAGGAGTAGCCGGTCCTGGAGATGGGAACTTGGCCAGTGTAATTTGTCTCACAGATTCATGATTTAGGTATCAAACATCATCTTTTTTACTGAAAATGAAAGGTAGGAAATAAGCCATCAATACAAATCAATAAATATAATAACAATAGGTGAAGTAATAGCTGGTCTGCTATAAAAAAACAGATGCCAATTTAATACATAAACCAAAAACATTGGTGAAACCTGTGCAATAGAAATAAGGATCATTTATAAGAACCATAAACTACCGACATGTTAAACAAATGCGCAGTGAATAGGCACTGAGATAGCACTGCTTTGTACAGCACCTCTGAGGAAGCTGTTTTTCAAATTTTTGCTGGAGGTCAGGAGCAAGAGATGAGCCAAAATTCTGCTCCACACACCCAACCCCACACTTTTCCATATTTAAAATCATTTTAGCTGAAGGAATGTCACGTAGAGAAGCAGGAGAGGTGGAATTCTTCTCTTTTAACAGCTTTGCTGTAACTGAGAGCACGAACAATTTACATTTATATTGGTCTGGAATAACAGAAAGTATTTAATTGTATGGATTGCTGCAGATGATATTGGTCAGCAGGCAGCGGGGTACTTTCAGAATCCATTATGAATATTTGCATGTGCTTTATAATTTTACTTTGATTTAACCATATACTTATTCAAGCAATAAAAATGACTCAGAACTCAGCCATAAAAGCCTGCACTATTCCTAGGGACCACAATTATCATTCCTGTCATTAGCAGACTTCAGGCATGGTTTAAAAAGAAGCTGAGGAAACAGATGGGTAACCCTTCACCAGGCAGTTCCTTGCTTTTAAACCAATTACGGGTTTCCCTGGGCAGCTTTTCCTCCCTGCTGGAGCTCCTCTGTCCTTGGTACTAGCACCTCAAACACACTGGGATGTGCACATTTTTCTAACTCACGAGACCACAGAAGGAGTTCCTTGAAATCCGACTTCCAGTAATCGCCCCCGGGCTGCAGATCTGCCTGGCCTAGTTCTGTCACATGTGGTAGCATCAAGAATTTGCATCTTTGGCAACCCAGGGAAGGGTAGCAAACTCAGAGTGGAGCAAAACACTTCATGAAGAGAAGATGGAATGAAATCAACCATGGCTTGGCAAGGCAAAATGAAATATAAATGAGAAGCACAAGATATGAAACAAATTGAGTGCAAGGCATTTGGAAAAAGAGAGGAGGCTGCTTCTGAAAAGTCCAGTCTGGGGATGTTTTGCACTGCTCTGATGTAAAGCAGAGGCACTTATGTAATGTAATGGAAATTACAGCCATAAACACAGCCCTGAGCAGTGATTAGTGACTGAACTCGGACAAAAATCTGCACTGCTGCCTCAAATGTCAACAAATTGGGCACTGCCACATTAATGGGAGGCTTGAGAGACCTCCACCAGCTCTGACCTCGTTCTCTTAACCCACAGTGACTTGAGCCCTGCCTGTGCTGAAGCCTTGGCTGGCAGCAATTTGAGCCGTGGGATGGTGAAAGGAGGGACATGGAGCTCAATTATCCAGCACCAGATCCCCAGTGAAATCAATGCCATTGTGTCACATGAGAATTTGGCTGGCAGCCCCTGAAGTCTGCCCAGGAGAAACCCATCCCCTCAGCAGGGCAGGCTGGAGGGGACAGGGACAATGCAGACAAAGGAGGGCCACTCTGGGCATGGAAAATGCCCCATGGGTTCTGATTTCCCCTCTGGCAGCCTGGGTTTATCCCTGTGCTGCTCCAGGAGCAGCACTCCTGACCTATATGAGCACAGACCAAACTGGAGCAGCCCAAGGCACGCTCTGCACAAAGATATCATTAAGGCAATGTGTGTTCTGTGGACATCCAACCCCCCACACCAAAGGGAATTCAATATTGCTCCTGTCAGCAGGAAAACTCTCTCCCGGGTGGAGCTTGACATCACACACTCAATTTTTAGTTAATTAATTTAATTTTTAGTTAAATTAAGCCCCCTACCCATTTTTTTCAGTTTATTACTGGGATATTAGGATACAGGATTACAGGATATATAGGGCATAAATAACATGGAGAGGCTGTGGATTCCCCATCCCTGGAATTGTTCAAGGTCAGGGATCAGAACAACCAGAAAGGCGTGCCTGCCACATGGCTGGTGGTAATAAACTGAATTTCCTTGTTTTCTGACAGCAACCCTGGCAAATCCCAATGTGCTCTTGCTAAGATAAATAAAAAATATATGAAGTAACAGCCAGAGAATGATAAATAAAGCAACAAATAATGCTGATGTGTTTGAGAATGGCACTCTCTGGGTGCTGCAGGCTTTCCATCAAGCCTGGAGCTGCAGCACTTGCAGTGCTGGCTCCCTGTGATTGACTTGCTAACCTGTAAAGTGGCTAAGTCGACATCATAATTAACACTTGGCAGTGGAAATATAAATTCCCTGGCTTGTAGGTGGTATATCCTCCTCTAAGCACTCCACTTGGCCACCAAACTGGAAAAATAGATAGGACATTCATAAGGAGCGCTTGCCATGGGAAATGCCAGCGGGTTTTTTTTTTCCCTGGAAACTGTTTACATGGCCAAAATCCTTCAGCAAGAAAAATGATCTGAGAACTTTCCCTTCATATGTATCCCGTTCTCCCGTGCCTTGTGGCCCACAGTGTGCAGCATTCATCGGGAGTCAGCCCTGAATTACTGCGGTACAAGCAATGCAGGAGGGAAGTACAAGCCACAAGCAAAGGGAAAATATGCATTACACTGGCTCTGGCCAAGAGGAATGGGCTGCCTGCAGATCACAAGCTACCTTTATATCTTGCTTGGCATAGACCTTTGTCCCACAGCACAGAGAAGCTATTTAGGAGGATTCAGCATACCCAGAAGAGGCTGGCCTTCCAAAGGAACCAGGAGAGACAAAAAGCCAGTGCAAAGTGGCCACTGAGCTCTTTTTGAGAGGCCAACAAACAGCTCCTGACAAGATGAAATCCTGAGGAGGGAGATAACCACCAAGGGTTGGTGCTGAAGTGCTCAGCACACACTGAGAGTGACCCTTTCCTGTCCAAATAAAGACTTTTCATCACAGCAAAGAGGCACAAAACCACTGTCCCCAGAGTCCTCAGCCCACAGCCTCCCTCACCTGCTGGTCTGCATCCTGTGCCTGAGACAAACCCCAAACTGACCAACAAAATCTGCCTCTTTCCAGGTCTTTTGATTTCTTGGCAAGGGAAAGTGAACTTTATGTCTTGGAAATAAAGCTTTTTTTAGCCCTTTTCCAGCCTTTCCTTAATGGTGGAAATAACTCTTTAGCCAGTTCTGGTGGGCACACAGGGAAAAAATCTCACAGTTTGGTTTTCATGTATAAGCAGAAGAAGAAATGTAGGTTCCCTTTTAGCTTTGTTCTGCCAGCATGGTGGAAAAGAAGATAAATTTAAAGAAGAATCAAGACTGTTTAGATTAATATTCTGCTAAATATCCTAATTCCATAACAAAATTAGCATTTGCAATTTTAGGCTTATGAGCTTAGCAAGTTCTGGTGCACGTTGGGCAGAGTTGAAGCCAAAATCATTATAATGGAATTTCCCCAGGCTCTCAGTTTCAGCCTCCTGGGAGGCTCCTGGCCAATATCTATCCACACATAGTCAATGCTCCAGCCTGCCATGGGAAGAGGCAGCCACTACAATGGACCTTTGTTGAGCCCAGGATTCAAGCAAGCACTTTTGGAAAAATCTGTATTTAAGATTTCTGTCCTGCCACCCTGCACTTTCTCCTCAATTGCTGAAGAGAATATGTTTCCTGAGCATGAAACAATATCATTTTTGTGGGCAGTTTGGAAAGCGAGCACGTGTATGAATCGAAGAAAAGCTTCCTTTCTGTGGCCTGTGTGGGGCTGGGTTTGGGGAAAGGGCTTTCTGTGTGAGTAATCTTTCAAAGTAGGAAGCAGAGCTCCCCCATTGCTCGGGAAGAATGGACCTCCAGTGGGCTAATATGTGATGGATGACTGAATGCAAACTTGGCAACGTTGCCCTCCGCTCCCCAAAGAATACAAAATGCCACTGCCTATTCGGGCACCGGGACTCTCCCGTTGGAAGTGCTGAAAACTTGGCACCATCCCACCTTAGTTTAATTGAAACTGCAGACAATTAAGGATGGGAGCTTGGAGAAATTTCTTGCGACAAGATCAGCTCAAGATGGATTTGTCTTGGGTGATTGGCTCATGCATAAGCCAAACAGGAACATTAATGGGGAGTTATTTCCCACTGACTCCAAAACCTGAGCAGCAAAATCTCACATTTGTTTAGGAGGGGTGTGTTGGGAGGTGTAATTTATATTAAAAAGTATTATTCAAATTCTACATCTGGATATGCTCTCTGAAGCTATAGATGGAGGTTTTTGGATGTTATTTGGTCAGCAAAAGGACAGGCAGCATACAGGAGACAGAAACGCATTTAGAAATCCAGGAAAATCTTACATTAAAGACAATTCTAATTATAAGGGCACATCTATCATTCATTCAGTGCTAAAAAGTGGCACTAATTCATTCAAACTTTCCCCTTTTAGCAGAAGTATCTCCATCTATTCCCTCTTTCAATGCCTGCAGGCTCCAGAGCCACCTCTCATCAGGCAGGATCCCACTGAATCCTCCTGCCCGTTCCACACCGTGGGGTTGCATCATGCACTCAGGGATTTCAGAGGCTGGAACAATGCCCAGTCTCTAACTTTTCCCACATGTGGAAGGCTTTTAACTCCAGCTCTGGCTGGCCAGAGGGTCAGACACACGAGTGGACAGTGAGCACTGAGGGAGGGAAGGTTTCACACCTGTAGAAACCCTGAGCTTGGTGGAAACTGCGACCACTCAAGATTGTCCCTCAGGGTTCTTCATTTCTTTGCTTTCCAGTCTCAAAAAACTGACTTCTTATTTCCTTTATCTCTTCACTATACGAAGAATTTTTTTTGGGCAATAGCTAATAAGATAAGTTGCAAGTTCTCTGTGGCAGAGAGCATAATTTATAAACCTCCTCTCTCCTTCTAGTGAGGCTCTAAAATGCTAGAGCAATTATTACAACATCAACCAACCAAAGCCATGGACAACAAGTCCTCTTTAATATCAAGTAGTTTAATGAACTAAATTGCATCTTAAAAACTCATAAGCAATCTGTACACATTCCTTATTTTGAGCTCTTGACCTCAGGTTATGGTGTTTCCTGTCCAGAACTCATTAGTTACTAATCCTATAATTGCTTGCAGTTTTGAAGATTTCTGAGCCTGGTAGATGACAAAATATTAACTTATTTCACTTAGATTGCTGCCTTCCTTAGTTTCCCACTTCAGCAACAATGATTTTTTCTGCAAAATGACATCAGCAGCTTCCTTACAACCACTAAGGGCAGCTATTACATTTTACAGTAGTTTCAGATGTCTGCAGTTCATAACCACAGGGTTAGATCAGAGCTCAGTCTTTGAATAGGGTGTGCTAAACTCACACCAGTAATGAAGTCTGAGAAAACACACATTGGTAAATCAGAACCCACTTTCAAAGCCCTGTATCTCAAACTGACTCAGTTCAAAACGAATTCCTTTTATTATTGGAAAACTGAGATTTCGCACTTTCCAGGGATGTAAATCATCCACTCCTAAGCCTGGAGTTTTATGAGCCACTAGACCTTAAAACTGTCAGTGGCCCTTCAGCTTAGCAGACTGTGATGGCATAAAGCCAAGGAGGAATTTATCAAGTCACAGGCTTCAAATGAGAGTAATTATTTAAGCACTCTGGATTTCTCATGGCAAAGAGGTAGGACAGGTGAATGTGTAGCTGATAACCAAGCAAACACCACCCTCTGCATTAATCTTCCTTCCAAAGGTAATATTCCTCCAGGGATACCAGGGCTCTCTAAGGGATATGGGACTGGATGGAGACTCTTTCTCCCTTACACCCACTAATACCAGACACCCATTGTCCAACCCAGGACAATTAAATGCCATCAGAACCACTGAAACCTTTAGATACATCCTACAAGGCTGGGTACACAGAGGCACCGTGGTGTTGTACCAGGAAAACAGCACAGAACTGGCCAAGCTGGTTTTCCAAATGGTTTTGCCAGGAGGGATGAAAGGGTTAAAACTCTGGCTCCAAAGCAGCATCACTATTTCATAGACATTTCTGCTTTTTAGTTCTGCCTCACTCTTGAAAAGGATGAGAGTCCCAAAAGGCACAGACCCTGCCATTTAATCTCATTTTCTTATCAAAAAGTGAGACAATGCTCAAGAACAAACTTTGACAGTCTCTTTATAGCAAGCCAGAATGCCTTCACCCATGAATAGTCTTTGGGTTTTTTTAGATATTTTATAAAAAGCGCTAATATGAAAAAAAGCTGAACGTCAAACTCCTTTAGAAATTGTCTTAGAGCAACATGATAGTTAAGTTTGAGTGAATGCTGAGGAGAAATGATTCAGTTTTAAAGAGCTGGGTTAATAAAAGAGGATGGCTTTCAAAAAGTCTCCAGCTAACAGAGTTTGTGGAGCACATTTTAGCCTGTGTTTAGGGATTTTCCCAGTAAGTTCTGACACTGTTTCAACAGGAGATTTGGGTTTGGTTTGTTTTTTCCATGTGCCCATGACCACTGTGTACCTGGAAGGGATTTCTTTAGCAGAATTTCTGCTTTCTCTCCAGATGAGACCTCCTGACATTCTCATCTGCAGGCTGGGGGCTTTGCAGCAGACCCTTTGGCTCTTCCCCATCTCTGGAAACACTGATAAAGTAACTCTAGTGACAGGATTAGGGGCTGGGACTTGCAAACAAATTTCTCTAGGCTGAAAGGAGCCAGAGGATAAAATTAATGAGCAAAAAATATGGGAAGTGAATGCCAGTTTGGTATTTGGGATAGTGACTGTGACTGGGTCAGTGAGGGGAGGCACAGCCTTTGTCACTCCTGTCCCATCACTCTGCTCAGTTCAGGTGCAAATCCTTCCCTGAGCACAGGGCAGCCCCTGCACTGGGAACACCCTGACAGCTCTTCCAGCTGCTCCCCAAATTCCCTGCCAGGGAAGCTGAGCTGCAGACAGAGCAGTTATCTCCTCCTGGCTGAACACTTTCATCTGGTCAAACTTTCTCAGATTCAATTTGCCCCTGTGTTCTCTGTATCAGTAAGAAAAAACCCAAAAGCCATCACATTTCTGCAAATTGCCCTAGGGTTCAAAGGATGGTCCCTAATCCCCATTGTCCACCTCATTTTTGGACTCCAGCACCCCTAAACTGGTCTACAGGAAGGTGTCCCTGCCCATGGCTGGAGCTCGATGATCTCCAAGGCCCCATCCAACAAAAAACACTCTGTGATTTCACAGCTTGAAAAGGCAAATGGATAAACACAGCACAATAAAACAACCCTTACATGTCCCATTAATCAGAAAGTGTGCAAAATGAATTCCCAATGTTTACTATGGTCTTAAAAAATTAAACCAGGAGAGAAAACCAAACACAAAAGCTGGAAAGCAAGGCTTTTATCCAGACCATAGAGTCGCATCCACCTCATTGTTTTCTGTTTTTTCATGACGAAAAGCTTTTATAAATGCTTTTATTCCGCTTTTTAATTTTATATTTCCACTGTGCAACACAACACATCATCATCATTTCAAAGTGAATATTCCTTTCCACAGTATGAGACAGATTTCTCAGAAGTTTAGATTAACTGCCAAAAATTTCTCTGTCCTGGTAGCCAGACAGAAAATCAGGCAGGGAAAACTCTGCAAAGGTGATGTAACACAAAGTCTTGAGTGAGTGAGTTTAGCTCCTAAATGAATCTAGAGTGTGTTCACCTTCTCTCAGCCAGCTTCTCCTTTTTAAGCCAATTTGAGCCTCTCTGGTAAGTGCAGACACAGTCATGCAGAAAATCTCAGTGCACCAGGGAGCAAGGAGCTGAGACACAGAGCAAGTGCCTCTGTTTTTCCATGAGGATGGAGAATTCCACCCTCCCGCTCCCAGAACCCACCCAGCAAAGCAGGGGTAATAAAATACCAGTTGAATCTTCCTTTGTGCTTTGCTCCTCACTGCAGGCTAATATTACCAGACTTTTAAAAGCAACTGGAGCCCAGTGGGGGTGGGGAGGAAGGTGATAAAGGCTTTGGTGCAAAAAAAAAAAAAAAAAAAAAGTGTGGGGACAGCAAATGACCAGCGGGAAGGGCCCGGCTCTCATCCAGTCACAGACAGGAGCACATGAAGAGTTGCTTGGGAGGGTTAAAACCTGCAGTGGATTTAGTCTGGTTCGAGAGGTGAGGATGGGGGAAGCATCTCTAGCACTCCAAGAGCCAAGAGGAAATCCCAAATCTGCTTTCCTGCCCTGCCTGTCAGTCCAGGCTCTCTGTCTGTGCTTGTGTGGATGCCCAGCAGGCAGCCAGCTCCTGCTCCATTCATTCACTGGGTCGGGTGGATGTCACCGAGACATTTCTGACGTGACTGCACCGGACAGTGCAGACAGACCTCGGGGCAGGCATGCTCCAACCCAAAACCATTCCCTAGCGGGATCCCTGCCCGTCCGCCCGGCGCTCACAGCCACCAGGATGAGACTCGTGATGATGCCGGAGCACGGGGGCTCTGCAAACTTCTGTGTGCCGGCACTTTTTAATTCAGGGGGCAAGCAGACTTACCTTAGAGACTCTGACAGAGCTTAGATCCCGCTGTGAGCAGCCTCCATGAAATAAATACGGTGTTCAAAGCCAGCCGGGCTCTCCTGACTTTGTTGCCGTCCTGTCAAAACTCGGCGGAGTTGCGTTCTCCGGTGCCGTGTGCGGGCGCAAGGCAGCGAGCTTTGACAGCAAGGCAAACTGGTCACAGCAGCCAGATTCTGCTGGGTTTATATAGCTGAGCTGCAAATCCTGATCCTTGGCTCGTTCCACTGTAATAGGATGCCTGAAGGCATTTTTTTTTTCAGTTTTGCTTTAAAGGAACAGCCTCTCTCTCCCTGTCTCTGGCGTGGCTTCTGAAAGGCGCGCACACACACTCACACACTCACGCTGTCATCCACAGGCACACACACACACACACACAAAAAGAATTTGCATGCGATTTATGGCTAAAGAAGGAAACCCCCTGAACCATTCAAAAGAAAGTCAGCTCAAGGGCGAATGAGTCAGAAAGCAGAATATTTTCCCTACAGCATCAGCGGAGTGCATTATCAGGAGTTTTAATCCCCTCACCCCCATTAATTTAACGTTGTGAAATAGTAGCAAGTTTGCATGAAATCTGGGGAAATACAAGCAGGGTTTTAATTCTAGGGACTCCTACAGAAATTAATGGCTTTAATGTCGGTGTAAATAGACCCCACTCCACTGGAATCAACGGCAAAATTCAGATTTACACAAACAGAGGATCTGGCATATTCCCATCTTTTCAAGGCTGTGATCTCTTTTGCATCCTTTTGCCCTCCTGCTCTGAAGAGCTGGAGGCAGAAGCGTGGGGAGTTCACGAGAAAAGTGAGCAGAGTCGTTGCTTGAGTCTTTGTAAAACACACACAAAAAAAACCCCAAACTAAAATAGGAGAGATAAAAGCCCAAAGAGGACAACAGAGGAGGGATTCCCTTTCTTCTCAGATCAGATAAAAAGAGATTACGTGGCTGGCTGTGTGTACAGATATCCCAAGCACTTCTGTGAGGCTCAGGGCTTCCCTGCTTCCCAAGCTGGAGCTATCAGTGACACACAGAGCGCTCAGCTGGGACCTTTCCAGGGATCTTTGCTGTCTCTGAGTGCCCCCGACCCTGAGGCTTGTGGCAAAAAAGAGAAGATCATTGTTAAAGGCTTCTCATTAGCATGGGTTTCCCTCTCCTGAAACTAAAATCCTGTACCCCAGCCCGCTGTGCTCTGGGTTTCTGTTTCCCTTGGGTTCTGTTTTTGGGGAGGTGGTGGCAGAGGAGGAAGGAGGAAGATTATTCTTGGATTTTCAGATCTGTCTTCTAGGAGAAAAGATGAAATCACTCTTCTGTTGGATGGTTTAGAAAGCAGGACTTACCCAAACATCTCTGAGGGCCATGAAAACACAAACTCCTGGGATCCTCCTCGGGAGCGAAGATGCTCATAAGGATAAAAACGGATTTTTATCCTTATGAGCCTGGGAATTTCGGGTGATATTCCTCTCTGAACACATCACCTCGAAGCTGGCCTTTCCCTGAGGGAAGGGTGTAGATCTGTGTCAGACAGCTCAGGCTGGAGAGCAGGAAAGGTTCTACCCCCGAGGCTGCCAGAGCTCCAGGAGCCTTTGGGCAGCGCTGCCAGGGATGCCCAGGGTGGGATTTTGGGGGGTCTGGGCTGGGTGATCCTTGGGGTCCCTTCCAGCTCAGGGTATTCCATGATTGTGTGGTTCAGGATTTTTTTCCTTTTTGCTCCTCCACAGCACTACCGATCCTAAACATTTAGAAAAGGATGGGGGAATCCCTGACCCTGAAGTTCTGTTTTAGAAGACCATAAAATGCAGAGCTTTTTTGCAGAGCTTTTTTGCCCACTGAACTACTTAAATTTTCCTTGCTGTGTCTTTTTGCACAACATTGGCCCCCTGTGTGCCTCCTCTTATATCTGATTATATCACTGAGCTCACCCCAAGCTCTCCACACACAGCATCAATTTTAATATTTTCCAAACATCAACACCCATTTCCAACTTCTGCATTAATTTTGTGAAATGCTGTGTTTCATAGCAGTCATGCCCTCAGAGAAGAAATGAGCCTGTGATGAGAAGAGGGTCAGAGATATTACTTAATTCCAGCTAAAGGCTTTGAGCCCTCCTTGAGCACCGATTTCTTAGAAGAACATCTTGTCTGGGCATCTCCACCAGCCCCAAAGGCAGTGGGGTTGTTGAATACAGTCATCAGCAGGTCTCCAATTATTGTGTTCAGTTCTCAGAACCTTCTCCAGCTGGTCCTGCAGCCAGCCTGGGCCAGCTCTGCTTCACTTTGGGGTGTGAAATAACCCTGAGCTATTTTGATCCTCCAGAGTTGGGCTCAATCCTTGTGTGTCCACTCCAGCTCAGAATATTCTGTGATTTAAGGATGATTTCTAATTCAACGAAGTGTGTATTCAAGACTAAACCTGCATGGGAGATGTAACACAATTTTTCCAATAAAATCAGAATGAGACTCAGGAAATGACAGTTCTCCATACAATGAACCATTTCCTGTCTCTTATTTCAGTAATCCTTTCACAAAACACTTTATTTCCCTGTCTATACACACAAGTCTACACAAGCTAAAGTCAAAGTGAGGGAAGAAACTTGTGGGATTTATTTTGGGACCATTTGCAAATGCCATTTTTTTCCACCAGCAGCTGCTGAATCAAAAGTTAAACTAATGTTTTCTCCAATAATTCACCACCCACTTGCCTGACAAAAAAAAAAAATGCCATAGGAGATAAGTTCCAGGTAAGAGTTCAGGCTTGTTCTTGTTTTATCTTTTTTGGGCTCACCCATCCTTAATCACAGTCTGTGGCAAATGCTGAACCATCGGATGAGTCAGAAACAAATGATAACATGAAAGAACAGGGAAAATGTATTTTAATCAGAAAGTTAGCTCCAGGTTGTGATCTCTGACGAGCAGGACCAGCACTGGATTCTGTGCCCTGCAGTGCCCTCTTTCATTAGATTAATGTGAATAGAAATTGATTTTTTTTTTTTAATGAAAGGAACAGGGAGAAATTAAATGAACACTGAGCTGAATATGCTGGAATTTGTTGCTGTGGTTTTATGGGCCTGCAAGTCAGTGTTAGTGATGAAATTCAAAGATTTATGGAAAGTCATAAATTATAAACAAATCTAGGAAGAGCTTGATATTTATGAAAGCCTAAAAGAGACCTACTAATTGTTTGGGGAAATATTAGTGAAATGCAAAATACCTCCTCATTATAAACTTGGGACAAAATTGTTACAACACAGGTAATTAGATTTAGTTCCAATTTAATACCTCTGCTGGTTCACCCTGCCCTAGGAATAATCTGTTTTGTAGCAGCATGGTTGACAGTGAAAGCTGCCCTGAATGTGAATTAACAGCACCCTTAGTGGAGCCCGAGAATCTTTTGCCATGCACAGAATGCAGCCAATTTCAGGAGCACACAGGTGGGGATGCAGTGAGCCCCTGCAATACAACATCTGAAACATAAATGATGAGATTTGAACAATTTTAGGAGCATTCGGTGCTTGTAGCTGGAAGGAAATGTATTTATCAACAAAAAGTCATGTTAGAATAGAATCACACAATCACAGAATATCCTGAGTGGGAAGGGACCCACAAAGATCAGCCAGTGCAGCTCCTGGCCCTGCACAGACACCCCAAGAATCCCACCCTGGGCATCCCTGGGAGCTCCTGGAGCTCGGCAGCCCCGGGGATGTGAGCACAGAGCAGGACAGAGCAGAGCAGGGGCCTGAGAACAGCCCCGGGTGAGTCCCAAGGAAACCATCCTGCTGAAAACAGCTCCTCTGCTTGCAAGAGAAAGAGGAAAAATCAAGATGTAAAGAGAGACTCTGATATCAGAGGCTGATCCTCAACAAGACTTTAAGATCCTTTCTGTGCTCCCTTCTTAAGATTGATGATTTTAGGTCAATTTCTTTGACCCTTTTTCACTGAGTACCCTTTCCCTAAATTTTCTCTCTTTCCAGACCATATTTACAAGGTTTCCCTGGCACAGAACCAAGATCTAAATGCTTTTGTCTTTCCACCTGCATTGCCTTCATTCCTTTACAGCTGTAGCCAAATACAGCTCAGTTATTTGTGGTTCATATTGAGCAATATTCCAGCAATCCTGCTAAAACTCTGGCTCTTGGATTACCACCTTATGTGTTACTTTTCCGTTGGTTTCCCAGGAATTTGCAGAAAAACATTTGCTGCTTCTTCTTTGACAATTGTTTGCAAACAAACTGATTTTTATGGGAGCACTTCCTTACAAACACTCAACACAATCAAACAGGACACTTCAGGTTACTTCTCCAGAAAACATCTCAATTATTGCTTTAAATATCTATTTACAATAATTCATGTTTTTGCTACACTAAAATTCCCCCATCCCTGATGTGATGGCTCAAAAGGGCTTCTAAACACTGCAGACTTTTGGCCACTTTTCCAGTGAAAACACTCACTTATATAATTATAATTTATATAATTATATATTTAAAAAGTTTTCCAAAATATTGCAAGTAGTGCTCAGACTACCATGCTGAAAACATTTATTTGGGAAGGGATTGATCCTGACATTTGCAGCCCATGTTAAAAGGTGCCCACAGGTTTGGGATCAGAGAATGCAGAAGCTCATTCCTAACCCTGGGGAAGTCTGAGCTAAATAAAATGCAGAGGCTGAAGGTGCAAGTTTACAACTGCTGCAGAAGTAAAAACCTGTAAAGGCAAGGCCCCATAATATTCACTGATATATTAAATATCACACCAAACACTAAAGAACACAAAGAAAAAATACTTGACAATTTTGAAATTTTTAAGAGATGATCTCCAAAAAAGAGAAGGAAATTTCCTCTACTATTTGTACTTATTGTTTGTATCGGGGCATTTCCCAAGGGCTGCATTCGTTCCCTGAATGAAGAAATAGGAAGCAGCTGCTGGGGACAGATCCACCGGGGCTGTGCAGTGCCTGGGGTTGTGACAGACGCCCCCGCAGCCTCTCCAAGGAGCTGACAATGTCCTGGCTGTGCTTGGCAACCCGGGAGTGCCACAGGCTTAACGCCAAACAAGCAGGAATTGAGCAAATATTGGTGTTTAATAAAGTTATTTCCAGCTCTCTGATCACATCAGTGTCCCAAAGCTGTGGGACACCTGACCTTGATCCTCTCTTACCCTGATCCATAAAATAAAAGTCCTTTGCAAGAGAGGCATCAGCACACTGATAATGGCCAGACAAAAAAATGTGTTGTTACTGATATCACAAACATTAACAAAGATAATCTCCGGGCAGAACTCCCTCGAGGAAAATCAAAATAAAAAGAATAAATAGACAATGACGACTATGCTGGTACATAAATATTTTCCATGCAAACTGCTGGTGTCAGACTCAGTGAGACAGAGTGACTTCTTTGGCTTTTATCATATTTGCAGTAGATTTATTAGAAGTTTTTGTGACAGAATATGGCTTTGGCTATGCACCAAGATACGAAAACTGACAAAGAAGAGAACATCAAATCCCTGAGGACTGAGGGAGAAAGTGAAACTCGATCTGTGGGCTGGTGTGAAGTTTATCAGCTCGTTAGCATCAATCCAAGAGTGTTTTATCCAGAGATGGCACAGGGAAAACAACTCAGCTGCTGAAAAGATTTTATCCTGTGCCACAGCAATTTGTACCCTCTAAGTGCTTGGCTTCATAAAAATGCTCAAGTGCTTTTACACATCCCAAAATACTTACATGCACTTTACTGCAATCAAGTTTTTTGAGATTGTTTGCGTCAAAATTGCAGCTAATCATGTTAAACATATCCCTAAATGTCTTGCAGGCACAGTTTCCCTACTAAAGCTTAAGTAAGGAAAACAGCAAGGCAAAAATCCATAGTTCTTATCCATTCCAGAAGAAACATGTTCCAGTATGATGAAAACCAGCATGGGTCCCACGGGGAAGAGAACTCCTGCTGCTAGGGAAGGGCAGAGAGTGGATAATTATACAGCACAGACAGATGTGAGCACACCTGAGCATCCATTTGATAGAAAACCTGACGGAGATGCACAGAAACCCGGAGTGGTTTGGGTTGGGAGGGACCTTAAAGCTCATTTCATTGCAGCTCCCTGCCTTCCACCAGGCCAGAGCTCCATCCAGCCTGGACCCTTCCAACCCAAACCACTCTGGGATCCCATGGTTTCTATTTAATTCACTCCAATAAGAGCAGAAGGGACCTGACTGTCTGTCTGTCTGTCCTTGGAGTAAAAAGAAAAATCTCCCCCAGAAGAAAACCACCTGTGCAATGCTGAGAATCTCTAGGTGTGGTGGAGAAGACAAGAAAAATCCTCAAAAAACTGGAAGCCTCTTTGTGTTGGCCTTAGACACTGAAGTCTCTGGCCTTCAAAGCATATCCTAAAATTGTTTTAAAGTATTAAACCGTGGTCATAGATTAGCTAAAAAAAAGGATATTTAACCTCCTCATCCAGCAGATAAAAACATCAGGGGAAGGCAGGAATGTGGCTGATGGAGAGCTGAGTATTTGCTCTGCAATTCTCAGCCTCTGCAGGCAGCAGAAGGTGAAGGGGTCCCAGAACGAGCGGAGGAAGAGCCAGCAGAGCTGTGAGAGCACAGCACTGGCACAGGGGTTTTCTGTGAAACTTGGAACTGGTCTGTGATTTTCCAAGGAAGATCTAAACTTTGGATGTGGAACCTCATGTTCAAGAGCAAAATCCCAGGAGCAGGGGCAGGGGACTGGTTGGAACAATAGATTCATATAATGAATACATAATTTTGGCTTCCTCAGTTACCAACAAGGAGGTTTTTATGGCTAAATTTTCCTGATTATTTCCTGACTGCTTGATAACACAACAAAAAACATGGTCAAGGAAAAGCAGACTTGTGGGAATTTCCACTGAATTTCCCAGCTTTATCTTGAGTTTGAGCGGAAAGTTTGAAGTAGTTTCTGTCTCTCCTCTGGTTTTTATCCAAATTTTCCCCTGTCCATCTGGAACAGCACATCCAAATTGTTAAATATTGCCAAGAGCCAGCTCATGATCATCCCCCATCACTTACAGGAGCCCTCAGAACTGTGGGGATTGAGGAGCTGCTCATCTCCAGGTGTGAAGAGAGGGGAGCACAGCCCAGGTCCTGCTGCTGCCCCATTTATCTGGGATTTCAGTGGAATAAGCAAGGGGAGAGGAGCTGCTCTGTGTTCCCAGAACTCTGACCCCTTTTCCCTGGCAGTGAGGTGTTGGAGTTCTGGATGCTGAGAATTTTCAACTTTCTGTGCTGAAGGGCACTGACCTGCAAGAAAATGCTATATTTGACCTGGGGACATGGAGAAGGCTGCCAAAATTTATTGGTAGCACTGGGTGTGTAGTTTGGATTTGTAATTTTATTAGAAGTGTGTAATATCACTGGGTGGAAGACTTAAAGTTTAGGGTTTTAGAATATAGTGATATATACGGGGAAGGATGGAGGTTTTAGGGCTGGTTGCTCTTCTTCACCTTCTTCTTCCTTCTTCTTTATGGGTTTGGGTCATGTTTTGTAATTGGGCAGACAAGTCCTCATTGCAGACTTTGAGTGATTAGTTATTGGGTTAAAAGTGAAAACAATTTAGGTGTCATTTCTTAATTGGATGCTTTAGCCTTAAAACGCCTTGTAACAAGAGTTAGTTAGCCATTTTGTACTTGTTCACAGAATCCACAGAATCTCTGGGTTGGAAGAGACCTTCAAGACCATTGAGTCCAACCCAGCCCCAACCCCTCACCTAAACCCTGGCACCCAGTGCCACATCCAGGCTTTGTTAAACACACCCAGGGATTGTGACTCCACCACCTCCCTGGGCAGGCATCCCAAAACTTTATCACTCTTTCTGAGAAAAGCTTTTTCCTAATATCCAACCTAAATTTCCCTTGGTGCAGCTTGAGGCTGTGTGCTCTGGTTCTGTCAGTGCTGCCTGGAGAAAGAGCCCAACCCCACCTGGCCACAGCCACCTTTCAGGAGCTGCACAGAGTGACGAGGTCAGCCCTGAGTCTCCTTTTCTCCAGGCTGAGCACCCCCAGCTCCCTCAGTGGTTCCTCACAGGGTTTGTGCTCCCAGCCCCTCTCCAGCCTTGTTGTCTCCTCTGGACATGCTCAGGTGTCTCAATGTCCTTCCTTGTTAATAGAATCCTTCCTTGCTGTAGAACTCTTCCATTCATGATATAAATAAAAAATAATAAACACCTAAGCCTCAACACAAAATATTGCCTCGAGAGCTTCAATCCCTCTTTACAGAGATAGAAAAAAGAAGCCAAAAAGCAGCAGTGAGGGGAGCTGAATGAAGCTCCCTTTGCTCTCCCCTCTCTGCTGAGGTCACATCACCAAGGCAGAGCAGAGGAGCAGAGGGAGCCTCTCTTTCCTTGCCTTTTCCCCCAGCGTTTCCGGAAGGAGCCCGGACACCTCTGCTCATATCCTGCATTTGGCTTCTTCTGGGACCAAAGGGAAACCTCAAAGCAGATGGGATTTAGCTTACTTACATTCTCTATAGCTAACTCAGATTTTATTAAACACAGCTGTAATCCCAGACTTCTTCGGATGCGTGAGCTCACTGCTGACGTCACTGCTGGGCCTTTGGAAATCCAGCCTAGCAAGAATTTTGAGGGGGAAGAAAAAAAAGAATGGCACGGAGGATTTGTCATGAATTTGTCATGAACTGAGCAAAAAAAAAAAAAAGTAAGCTTGTAACTGAGCCCAGAACAATCCTTTTGTTCTTCACATCCAGCTTAGACTGAGAGCAGAGTCCATCAAATAGCACAGAAAAAGAAAAATATACACCAGACTAAACCAGGATAAGGCTTGACTGACTTCTTCTTATACCAGCTGCCTTTTCTGCATTCTCTAAACCCCAGCAGTTACCCTGTGACCTCCTCATGAATTTGGGGCTCTCTCAACATCAACAGAACAAGAGCAAATTTAGTTCAAACTTTCTTTTAAACTTTCTTTCTTGCTCATAATCACCTTTCTCAGCCCACATTTAAGTTTATCTTTGTTCCAGAGCCAGCAAATAAAGCAAACCTCCAGGAGAGAATAATCCAAATCATTGCACGTTAAAACAAGGTTGATTTTATGACAGTGCAACAATAGACATCATGTAAGCAGCTTTTATCCTGAATGCAATCCTTTTTTCCCCACATTGTTTGAGTGCCAGTGGTACGATGGTATTGTATAAATACTCCTCCTAAACTTAATTTACAGCATTGAAGTTAACTGAATGCATGAGTTCTGTCACAAAAAACTGACGTTTCTTTTTTTTAATTTCCCTGTTGATATTGCACATTAGTATCAATAATTTAACAATTCCTTTGTTTCCAAAATGACCAAGAGAGAGCAGAAAAGTCTTCTTGTTGTAAAGGGGTAAAATCAAGGGCTTTCTTTGTCCTAAACAAATGGCAAACATGTAACTGAAATGTGGATCTCTCCTGGGGTGACTTTATGATGCTGAATTATATCCTCATTCATCTATTTAGCCCAGAAAAATTATTTAACAAAAAAAAAAAATCCTGCTGCTGTGAACAAGATCTCTAATTTAATTTTTCCTACTCCAGCAGAGCCCTGATTTGTAAGAGTGCAGTTTAGTTTTTTCATCTAAAATAATTTTTACGACAAATGTCTGCATATGAGGGTTTTAGTACTGCTGTTGTTTTAAACTGCATTTATTCTGGCAAAGGCAGTGCCTCCCACAAGGCTGAGAATGATGTCTGGAGAACAGAGAGAAGTCAGAACCTCCATAGGTATCAAATTCCAAATATTTTATTTCTCTCCTAAAAGCTTTTTTACAGAGCCAGTTGTGCAAGGAGCTTTAGAAGCTCTTGTGTAACAGCCAGGGCTTTACTATCCCAAAATGATCCTGTCCAAGATTGCTCATTACAGTTAGGAAGTGATTCCATTCTGTAAAGCCAACAAAAGATACTTCCATGTCATGAATTCCAGTCAATTATAGCCAAATTCAGCCCATGGCCTCCTAGTGGAGTTTTCCACAACCTCAGCATGGCAACAGAAAAGTTTGTATCTCACTATGTGTTGCTAAATAAAAATACACTACAAAAAAAAAGGAGCAGTGGGGTGGGAAACTTGGAATTCAGCACATCAGGAGTCTGGGATTTCAAAGTGGCTTTTGGCCAAGGTTCAGGAGCACTTGGGGACTTCACACGCATTTCTCCGATAGTATTGTGACTTCTGGTTTGGTTTTATTTTCATTTCCCCCTGCCCCGTTCTCCCTACACGAGCAGGGCCTGTTCCCAATTTGCTGTGTAATGCAGTGACCCAGGGTTTAGAAACATCCCTGGGAGCAGAGTCCACAGAGTCCCTGCTCCCAGGGCTGCTGGGGACGCTGCTGGCCCGGGGACCAGCCATGCCCCAGCCCCAGCAGGGACAGAGCCCAGGCAGAGCCTCTGCAGCAGGCTGGGGGCGAGGAGTGAGGACACATTTTCCACTTATAGCCAGAGGCCCATCTTACGGGAAATTTCAGTCAGTAAAAGCAAAATGTTACTGGAATGTTGCCTTCTTTGGGCTCGCATGGAATTTTTTATTATGATTGAAGTTGGAGGAACAGGTGTGAAAAATCCATCCCGATCCCGGCTGGGCTGGCCGGGATGTTGGAGGTTGGGTGGACTCTGCTTCTGTCTGGCCCATTTACCTGCAGACAAATCCCTGTTCCCAATCATCCACAGGTGCTCCCCTGCCTGTCCATCCCGAGGCAAGCCAGGAGGAAAACCTTTGGCAATTACAGCAATATTGTGTGCTCAAAGAACGGCCAGATGGGCTTGGGGGCTTCCTTTTTCAAGGAAAGGCACCGTCCTCCCCTTTAGGAACCCACCTCTGGAATCTGGATTTGTAAGGGAGTGAGCTGGAGCATCTCAGATCCTCGGGAGCAGCCACAATGGAATAAATTTTCCTCTGGAGCAGAGGATGCTCAGCCCCACAGGGTGAGCACAGGACCTGTTCAGTCCCTGCTCCTCCCTCAGGTGAGGCAGCACAGAAAGGATCCCCCAGAGCCAGAGGGATCTTCCCTGCCTGTGCCCCTTCCATTCCTGCTCCCGACCTCAGGCAGGGCTGCCAGGGGCAGATTCACCCTTGCTGCACCCACTCTGCTTCTAGAACAGAGCCAGCAGTGTGAGTGCAACATTACTCACTCCAACACTCCCATTTAGGAGGTTTAATAAAGGTTTTTAGTGAGCCAGGAGTGTAAGCAGGTATAAGCAAGCCTATGTCCTGTTTAGTGGAGGTGCCACAGTCCTACAACACTGGAAAACATCATAATAAGAAGCTCCTCAAGGAGGCAGCCAGACAAAGAATTGGGAAAAACATGTCTTTTTTTATTCCCTAGGGCCCTCAGTTGTGAGCTGTGTTTGTTGAAAGACATTACAATTAAGGACAGCGTAATAGAATTTACTCCTTTCAGCAACTGGCTCAGACAGAAGAAACTTGGATTCAGGGGGTCTCAGATCCAGAAATTAGATTTAATAAGTACAGAGGGAGTAACAAGCAGTGCCTCAGTGAAGCAATTTGCATCTGCAGGCTAATGGACACTTGAGGAAGTTGTTAAAATATAATCTTGGAAGTGACTCTTGGCACCTGTGCCTGTTCCAGCGCTGTGGTACAGATGAATAAAATAACCCACAGTAAAAGAGGAAAAGGATTATTTTACATTCTTTACATCGACTGACAGACAAAAGCAAACAGCCCAGTAATGAGAGCAGGGAACATACAGAACGTTCTGGGGTTTCCAGCTTAACTCATGTCCTGTCCAGAAGCTGGCTGCAAGGGGTGCAGTTGGTGTAAGAGCAATATTGAGAGGAACAACAGGAGTCTTTCAGTATTCCTCTTCTGAAAGCAATCCAGGGAATGAATACTTTCTGTACTATGTATAAAAAAATAAAAGAAAACACAAAAAAACACCCCCCCAAAAAAACCACTTTCTGGTTTCAGTCCTTCCACCTTATTTTTTTTTTTAAGTGCACTTTGCCAAGGGGAGAATGAATAGGATGCACTTACTACAATGGGAATTTTATCTCCAAAGCCTGGACTAAGGGAGTTCTCTCGAGGCAGCACTCAAAGTGAACTATTTGTTCCACAATTAACCATTTCAGAGACACTGCCTGTGCTGCTGTCTAGACCTGGTCTGGCAATTCCCATTTCCTTGTGGGGTCTAATGGAGTTGCTCATGTATCACATGTCTTTTATTTCATTTTACTTTTTTAACCGTGAAATTAAATCTCTTACCTCATTAAAGAGGAATCTGATGAAAGGCAGATCTGTTTCAGGGTGAGTTGGTATATTTACCACAATGGTCTAGGACTGCCTGACCTCCAGGTTGCTGGGATTTAATGTGGGAGCTACAATAATTCCAATGTTTTAACTAGGCAGGAAGAGGCTGAGAGGAAGGAGAGCACTCAGGAGCAAATTCTGCTCTTAAGAGGGTGTAAATCAAAAATAGCCTCACTGAAAAAACATGTCATTACTCAGGTTTTGATTGGTGTAAATGAGTTTTGCCCGTAAATGATAGGTCAAGAGTTGGGGAGGAGGAGAGGAAGTGGTTAATGTTTCACTGTGCTGTAAAAATCCAACTGTGTCAATAGACTGAATTCCACCTGGAGACAGAAACTTTCTGCATGTGGTCAAATTTGACATCAGAAATGCAGAGCTGCAGCCTCCTCTGCAAAAGGAGGAAACACAAGGCCAGACAGAATTCGTTGCTGGAGTATTTTTTCACCTTGGGAATATGAATAATGTGATCATTGAAAATGTGGCTTGGGGACCCTCAGAACTCAGGGTGTGTGATTCTCAAATTCCTCCACAGGTTAATAGGTCTGTTTGGAGAAATGTCAGCAATCTGGCCTGTTCTACAAAGCTTTCTCCAAATGCCCCCTGTCAGTTTGGCTTGGAAAGCAGGCTGAGCACAGCAGGACCCCCAGCTCTCCTCAGAGACTGCCTGAGCATAATTTGATTGTGCCTTGTCCTTGCTAAATGCAAATTGCACCAGAGGTTTTGAGGATTGCATAAACATGACCATGACTTTTTTTTCTGGGAATGAAAGTTCCTGATCACAGACCCATCCTGAAGTCAATTCTTTTTGGGAAGAACCATCAATTTCCATTCTGCAGACAGAGTGGGCAAAGGATATGAGTTGGCTGACACCCCCAAGGTCATGCAAGTCTGAGTGCACACCACCATGTTAGAAACCACGGGGCTCTTAGTGTGACTTCCCAAAGCTGGATAATCATGGAATATCATATTAGAGGACGCCACTGTCCCTCTCACCAGATCCTGGCATCCACAGAAATGTTTTCCAGGAGAAAAAGCTTAGACTGATTCTCATCATCTATCTCTAAAATCATCTTTATCTCTGGGAATAGACTCAGACTCAGAGTCATCTTCTTCTCTCCCTGGGGGCACATTACTCTCCTCTCTCTCTCTGTTCAAACTTCTCATAGATTAGAACTATTTTACAATCTGCTTACTTTGGCATGGAGGCCCTTTGCTCCAAATCAGTTTGAACATTTTCATCTCCCCATACCTTCAGGTATTATAGGGAAAAAGAATCTTTCTCCATAGCTTTACAAGAGGATTTCAGCCCCAAGATCAAGGCATCTCCTCATCCCTCCCATCTGGGACCTGACTTCTTCTTTTCTTTCTTCTTCTTCTCTTAACCAGCAGGGTTGAGGAGGGAAGGAGGTTTTAGAAATCAACTCAATGTTTCTGTCATCCTCAGGATCAAAAGCTCTCCCAGCAGTCCCTGGACCCTCATGCCCTGGACAAGCCTGTCCAGGATGTGCAGCTGTCACCAGACTGCTGCCAAAATTTGCTCAGAGAAATACCTTTCCTTGTTCATTTTACACTCTTTGTGCAGACCAACCCCTCTGGTTCCTCCAGTCTGCAATGGAAATGAGAGGTAGGGGAGCAGGTCCTTGGTACCTTCTGTCCCCCCAGTCATTTGTCTCTTCCTTCAACCTGAATTTGGGATCCAGGGAAAAGGTTAGAAACAGCTTGTAAAGGTGTTCATAAACTACCATGATCACACAGAGCTCTTGCAATCACCTGCAGCCTCTTTATTCCCTTTAAAAGACATAACGTGGTTTCATGTCCAGGCAAAATGCAATTTAAAAATTGTAAAAGAGTTGATGCCAGCTGGTTTTAGTCTGGATGTGAGTAGCTGTGAAGGCACAGAAAATCAAGTTTCTATACAGATTATTTACTAACATTCGCCTCACATCACAGGTGTGTTTCAGAATCCCAGGAGCGTTCAAAGGCCTCTTTGAGCACCACAGAACTGAGGAGTTTATTTGTCTACACTTGAGCCAAGGCTAAACTTCTCTCCCAGCACTGACCTGCAGCACAGACATCCCCAAAGGCTCTGTAGAAGTGTCTGGCTCTTTCAAATAAAAATAGAAAAAGAAAAGCTAAAGGTACTTGCCAAATCCCAGAGACTCCCAGCAAGTGAGATATTTTTGGTAGTGACTTTTGGGCTGGGCTTTCTCCTTTTGTCAGGGGCTCTGTGTGGCTCCCTGGCAGAGCAGGCAGGACAGCTCTGCCTGACTTCCAGGGATTTCCCACTTCCCATGAGCATTCCTGCCTGGCTGGGGTGACTTCCCTCCAGTTACTGAGCACTTCCAAACACATTTTAAGCACAAAAGAAAGGAATGTGACAGCTGAATTGAGGACTGCTAATAAAGATGGACTTTTTTTAAAGCTCTGAACAGATTGTAAAACTCATCCCTTTTTATCAGCTGAGAGAAGAATATAAATAACAGAATAGCAGAAATTTTCTAAGAATCTTTGCTGTGGAAAAATTTTCAGCAATATGGAAACTCTTTATATTGACAGTTAGTGACTTCTTTAGAGATGTGTAGCATCAACTCCTTTTTAGAAGCTCCCAGGTGAGCCCTGCCCTGGAATAAAAGGGATCTTTGGCTTTGCACACCCCAACACGTTTTTGGGATTCAGTTGCACAGCAAAATGTAGATAAAACTTCCTATGCTGCTGTCACAGTGGTGACACAGATAAAGGCTGTGATAAGGAGGTGGTGGTGGGGATTTGACTACAAATGAAGCTGCCTTTAAGGGCCTGCTGGAGACTCTGACTGCCCAGTGCTAAAATCTGATCTCATTTTAGTGGTCTTTACTATTCAAACCTCCCATTTTGAAGCTTACTTGGAAATCTTGCCCTTTGATGGTTTTTGTTTTTTTGTTTTCTGTTTTGTTGGCCTCTCTGTGAGGGCAGAGAGGACAGGTGGGCTCTGAGGGAGTTCAGTGCAGGCTCCTTTTAAAGCAGTTGAAGATCTCCTGATTTATGTCACAAAATGACATCCACAGGCTCCCTGCCTACAGAGGCTTTGTGACTTTGTGACAGAAACCACTCCATTGTTTAAGTGGGTAATGAATCACAAAATAACATGCTCAGGTTGGAAGGGACCCTTAAGATCATCTCATCCCAGCCCCTGCCATGAGCAGGGACACCTTTCACTAGACCAGGTCCTGTCCAAACTGGCCTTGGACACCTCCAGGGATCCAGGGACAGCCACAGCTGCTCTGGGAACCCTGTGCCAGGGCCTGCCAACCCTCACAGGGAAGGATTTCTTCCATTTATTGAATCCAAATTTATTCTCTGTCAGTGTGAAGCCATTCCCCCTTGTCCTGGCACTCCAGGTGCCAGGTGAATCTTCTCTCTCCATCTTTCCTGTCAGCCCCTTCAGGCTCTGCAAGGCCACTGAGGTCACCCCAAACTTCTCCTCTGCAGGTGAACAATCCCAGCTGTGCCAGCCTTCCCTCCCAGCAGAGCTGCTCCATCCCTCTGATCCCCTGGTGCTGCTCTGGATCTCTGCAGCAGCTCCAGCTCCTCCCTGTGCTGGGGCAGGGCTGGGGCAGCTCTGCAGGTGGGGTCTCAGCTGGGCACAGGGGCAGGATCCCCCTGCCCTGCTGCCCACGCTGGGCTCAGCCCAGGGCAGGGGCTCAGGGCTGGGGCAGCTCCAGCTCTCACCCACAGCACCCCCAGCTCCCTCTCCAGGGCTGCTCTCAGTCCCTTCCTCTCCCAATGGTTCCCCTTCCACAGCTCACTCGAATTGCAGATGTATTGGCAAACATGACTTTGCTCCCATTTGCACTGTCTGACCAGCATTTACTGCAAACCAGTGTCTGGCAGACAATCTTGTGCCATCTTCAGTTCAGAGCTGCCTTGCAGTAAGGAGACAGGATGTAAGATTTAATTGCTCCTATACCTTGTGAGCTCCAAAGTAGGATAAATCCTGGCGGGATGTTGCTCAGTGTCGTGGGGTCAAGCGGCAGCAAGCAAAGTGATCTCATCAAAGGCATCAAGTCACTTCTTGGAGACATTTGGATGCGAAGGCTATGTGGGAACTGATTTCATTTTGTAGGAATCCCAGCTATAAACAGATTAGCAAATTATTGTGACAGACAGCGAGCCCTTCGTGAGAATGTTTACCACCAACTTCCACGGGCCAGGCTCTGGCCAAGCCTTCATCCAGTGAGTCCAGACTTCCAGGAATCAGCTGCAGCTCAGGAAGGTGCTGCAGGACAGGCTGGGAGCTGAAGGATGGCTGTGGTGGGGTGTTGACATCCTTCCTGGGCTCTCACTGCAAGAATCAATTCTGGCAGCCAAGGGACACCGAGCCAAGGAGCTGAACACGTCTGGGACTGCAGGGCTGACAGTCAGGAGAGCCTGACAAATGGAGCTGTGCCCACAAACCCAGCCCCAAAGGTGCCAGGCTGGAGCTGTGTGAGGACAGATGTTTGGTTTGGGCTTTCAGGTTAGAAGCATTTTGCATTTTACATTTAGGACCTCACCACATCACTTGTTTCCTCGGTGTCCTGTGAGAGCTCCAGAACCTGCTGTGTCTGCTGCAGTTGCTGAGATTTTCTCATGGTTTAGTTAAAAAGCCTTTCCTGTGGCAGCTTTTTCCTGCAGAAAGATATCAAAGTGTTAGAGTCATGCAGTGAAGGATGGAAATATTTGTAGAGGTAGTTTCCTAAAGGAGAAAGAATAATTCTGGGATACAAATCTTGCTCTTATTGGTGTAGCAAACAGCATAAAATCCTTCCTACAATAAGTCAGGGCTAAGTTTGAAAGTTGTACCTGAAAAAAAAAAATGAATTGTGCATAAATCTATTCCTTGTCTTTTCAAAATCCTCTGCCTGGTGCCCCCCCTGTGACACAGAAGAGGCTGCACAGGGTGTCTGGGACAGAGCCAGGAGCAGCCAGATCTCCCAGCACCCAGGAGCATCCTCAGCCAAACCAAACCCTGCATCCCTTCCCAAGGCTGCACTGCAATGTGTGGCTTCTGGGCCAGGCAGAACCGGAAGGAAAGGTTCTTTGGAATTGATATATCTGGGAAAAAAAACATTTCAGCTTTTCCAAAAGGAGGAAAACCAACCTAACAATCCTTTCCCATCTTTTAAAAGTTAATTTTTCCTGGTATCTGTCAGAGCCTGAGCTTGCAGACACACTTTGAGCTACAACCACATCACCAAATCTGCTACACTGGTGTCACACTGGCTCACTGGGGCCACAAGCACAAGACTGAAAAAAGCTTATGGATTATTAGAGCCAACAGGGAACAAACACATCCCTGAGATCAAACTTCTGTCCTCAACAAACCCAAACACTTCCTCTATTTCTTCAGTACACTCATATCAGCACAGGAGTAATCCTCAGCCTGAAATGAGCATCTACATCACTGCAAAGCTGCTCAGCTGTCCAGAGCTTCAGAAAGGTATCAGAAATCTGGGAAAGTATAAAAATTCCACTGGCCCCCAATGTGCCTCACGAGCCTCAGCCATGTTTGCCCTTTCCATTATTATTAATGCCAAGTAACAGTGCATTCCCTACCAATGATGGCTGTGTTCATAAATATTTACAACTGGCTGAATGAAATCATACTTTGTTCCATCCACCCATCCACACTTAAGTGTGTCAGAGAGCCTAAACTATATTTCATGGACTTCTCTGCCAAAATGCAGAGAACTCCATGAAATATAAAGCAGCTCACTTCAACTGTGCTCACAGAGAGTTCAGCCAATTTTCCTCAGCTGCAGATCAGGGTTTGTCTATATTTTACATTTAGGACCTCACCACATCACTTGTTTCCTTGGTGTGCAGTGAGAGCTCCAGAACCTGCTGTGTCTGCTGCAGTTGCTGAGGTTTTCTCCTGGTTAGTTAAAAAGCGTCTCCTGAATTCAGGGGGTTCTCACCCAGCCTGTCAGCCCTTCTGAAAGCCACATCTGGAGTTTTCTCCAAAGGCACAGCTCAAGCACAGCTCTGGATTAACTTTTTTGGTCCAGGGCTTTAGTTTTGTTTATTTTTTTTTCCCTTTAGTACAAGGGGTTATTTACAAATTGATTATTTACAAATGGAAGGGAATTTAGGGATGGGAAGAGGAAGGCTCTGAATCTGCTCTCATTTCATCTTCCTCACAGAAAATTAAACAGACCTGAGGTCTCATTGCTGACTCTACTGCAGGAGCAGCAACCAGGTTTTTTCTTAAAATATCAATTTATAGACAACAAGGTTCTACCCTTCCCAGTTTTGCTCATATTTCTAATTACTGATAAGACTGGATTATTTTTTTTAATAAAGCTATTAAATATAAATTGAGTAATGTAATTTCAGCAGCTCCTCCAGTTGCTGCTTCTTTGTGTTTCTGCCCACTGGACACTGAAATTGCTATTTAATGAAGCTTTTGGCTTGCTGCATTTATTCTCATTGATCCTGAATGTAAATAAAGTTTCAGCTTGTTGGATCCCATTGAGAGTGTGACACAATGTTCTGTTTCACAATATTCAGAGATGGAAAAAAAGGAGAGAAATCAAGGAAAGAGTGAGTTCTCAAAAAAGACAAAGAGTAATGCTGGAATTCCCTAAACCAAATCTGCTGCTTTTCCAAGAAAAAGCTTTGCCCGAAAAGGGGTCACTCATTTTCATGTGTATGTATCCCTTGCCTTGACTTTCAGATAAAAGTATTTCTTTATTTTTCCCTGCAGTGGTAATCCAGCTTCTCAGGATTTAGATGAAAGGTCCTTCAGAGGATGCATGCTTCATCTTCAGTGTACAGGTTTTATCCATTTCAGGTTTACTTGTGCTTTCTTTGTTGCTTTTCCTTGTTAAATCAAAAGGCAAAACAGATCAATAAAACAGAATATATTAAATATGATCAAAGTTCAGAAGGATGTGGAAAGGCAGTCTTGCAATAAATGCCCTGATAACCCCCAAGACACAGAAAAAAAATTTCATATTCTTTGTGCCAGAGTTTCCTCATCCACTGATATCTGTCCTATATTTCTTCCAACTTTTCAGGTCCTCTGCCTAACAGATTAAAGCAGGAATGTAGTAAGACAAGTAATGCACAAAACCAGTGGGATTGAGGACAAAATTAGACCAAGATTGTTCAGTAAATGTCCTCCATGCCAGTTCTTATATACAAGGCATCAAATCAGAATTAAGTACAGTGTCAAAAAGAAAGAATCGCCTCCACAAATCCCCATTTTCCACAACCCTGGGATTCAGTGACACGTTCACAGCTGGGTTTAAAGGCAGGGCACTGCTGACTGCACACAGAATAGCAGCAGGTGCTGCCATGGTGTTGGAACAACTCCTCCATGTCCAGCTCCTGTGAGGAGAATTCCCCAGGCATTCTGAGGGGTGAGGAGGAGGAGGCAGCTCCCTGGCTGGCCTAGCACAGCCTCTCCATCACTTTCCTCTCCCTGTTTGAAGGCAGTGGGAGCTTCCCAAACATCTGCAGGCAGGAGAGGCCATAGGTCCCAAATGCCCTGAGTGATTCCTGCTCCCTGCCCACACAGCCCTGCCTGTGGCAGTTCGGTTTCTGCAGGACCTGCAGGGTTTGTTATTTGCCCTGCAGTGTTTGAATCTGCTGTGAGGAAGCTCAGGGGATGTTAGGCAGAGCTGTTCCTTTCCTGTCAAAATATGTAAACATGGACAAATATGGGGCCTGTCTGGAGAACATCAAAGTCAAGTCACACTTAGCCTGGCACAACAGCCCGGAGCTGGGGGGACTGAAGTGTGAAGGAGTTCTTGTTTTACATTGCTGCTGGGAAACGTCACCAGCCTGGGCTCAGAGCATGTGCTGGCTGGGATTCCTCAGCCTCAGCCTCAGCCCTTCTTCTTCTTCGTGCTGCCTGGAGCCTGATTGTTTCAACCTTTTGTTTGCTTTTAAAGTGTCCTGTGCTGCTCTTCTCCAAACATCCCACGCCTTGCATGCCAGATGCTGCTCGTCCTGCTCTGCTGGCTGGAGGCACATCCTGGCCTCGTGGGAGGGAGGGATCACTGCTTTAATGTCACACAGGACAGAGACAAATGAAGTGGCCACGCCATGCTCCCAGACTGTGTGGGGATCCACACAGAAACATCTGCTGCTGTCTCAGCCACAGACACTCCAGCTCCAAACACTTCAGGGCAGAGTCACCCTTCCCACATCTCAGACCTGGAATTGTGAATTGATCAGACCTGGAATTGTGAGGCAGATATCAATCTGCTGTGTGAATAATCAAATTGATAAGCCCTGTATTTATAGACTATTTATGTCTAGAAATATATTTATAGAATCTCTATTTTCCTACAACGTCTATGTAGGAAAAAACTCTGCTTTTCAAGGATACGACATCCTCTAGTCTAACTAAATACCCTGCCCAGGTTTTGGGATTAAGGGCCACATCTCTGTGCTGATACAGCACAGCAGATTTTTGGGAAGCCATGCTGGGTAACAAGCTGGTCTTTCCTCATTATTTCATCATTTTGAGTTGCCCTTGCTATTTTAAAAGACCTGCCTGGGGTTTCCCATAGCAGAGCTGACCTCCAGGCTGCCCTTTTGCTGTGATGACACAGTAATTTCTAATTGCAAGCCCTGAGAAAATATTGTAAGAACATTATGGGCCATTCTTGATCAGCATTCCCTCACCCAGTTCAAAACACTTGGCTCAGTGAGTCAGCTGGAAAAATCAGCTAGAACCCTCCACATCTTGTTTTTACAGCAGCAAACCTGAATCTACACACCACATCTTCCCTCCAGATGGAGAATTCCTTCTCTCCAAAGGTCCATTTAAAGTGTAAATTGGCTGTTACGTTATAAGAAAAAGAACAAACTGCTTTCCTTTAATCCTTTCATAATTTGTCTAAAAGCAAATTATTTTTTCCCCACAGTGCTGGTGGGCTGCCGCATTTAGCAGGTGTATCTGGCCATCAGTAACATTATTAATTCTTTGCAGGAGTCCACACCCCTCTGACAGGAGAGTCAATCTCTCTACAAATCCTCAATGGACAGCATGGTCAGAAAAATCCCCTCTGACAATTTTGTCAAAGCTGTCTTAGAAGACCTGGCTCTCTTCCCACATAAATATGTGTTTCCTTTACCACTTACTCTCCCAGAAATGAAGAACTCTTTCATCAGGACATGGAGATGAAGGCTCCTCTTGTACTTTTGTGTATCTTTCACTGGAAAAGTCAAACCACCAAAATAAACTCGCTGAGTGGCAACTAATGAGCCATAACTCCATGTACAAACCCACTTTCCTGCCCAGCTCCAGCACCTCCTTCTCCATCCAGTGCCAAGTGTCCCCTCCAGGGGCTGTGTGCTGCCACTGTCACACACCTGGTGTCACCCAGTCACTGACAAGTGAAGAGAATTCCCTCGTGAAAAGCAATTTCTGAAATAAAAGAGCTGTAGCAGAGGGATCCTACATTCAGTAAAGTTCTCACTCCAGAATAGATCTGCAACAAATTCACCTGAGGGCTGGGGTAAGTTTTTAGTCCTGTTCCCTTTAGTCTCTCTCCATCTTTCCTGCAGGCTCCTTAAGGTACTGGAAGGTCACAGTGAGGTCATCCCAAAGCTTCTTTTCTCCAGAATGAACAATCCCAACCCTCCCAGCCTTTCCTCAAAACCAGAGGGACAATTGACAAGGGATGGAGGGACAGGACACAGGGAATGGCTCCCACTGCCAGAGGGCAGGGATGGGTGGGAGATTGGGAATTGGGAATTGTTCCCTGTGAGGGTGGGCAGGCCCTGGCACAGGGTGCCCAGAGCAGCTGTGGCTGCCCCTGGATCCCTGGCAGTGCCCAAGGCCAGGCTGGACAGGGCTGGGAGTGACCTGGGAAAGTGGGAGGTGTCCCTGCCATGGCAGGGAGGGGATGGGATGAGCTTTAAGGTCCCTTCCCAAACAATTCCATGATTGTAACAATTCACCTCCAAAGGCAAACCAAAGGTTGCAACCCAGCAAATGCTCACTGGGACAGGCTGGCACTAAACCCGAGCTGATAAAGCCTGGTCTGCACACCCTGGGATGTCAGTGCCAGCTCAGAGCTCAGCCTGGCCAGGTCTGTGTTTGCCTCCTCCTGCTGCACAGCCACCCCCAGGCTTCCCTCAGCCCAGGCTTCCCTCACACGGGCTGGGACTCCTGGAGGCACTCAGCAGGATGTCCACAAGAGACCTGTCTGGAAATAAAAGGAAAATGAACTTGAACAGCAATAGTTTCACCCTGATTGATCAGCCCTGGACTCCTCTGTCCTCTTCTCTGCCCCAGCAGCCAGGCAGCCACACACTCTTTCCCCTCTGCCTCTCTGGACAAGGTCACACTACAAAACCACTTTCAGTAAATCCTTATGAAGGCATCAAGCCCCAGCTACACTCAACTCAATTTTTTTTTTCTGCTCTACACAGCAAATTCCACCCCCCCTACAGATCCATGACCTAATTCAGTCTCAAAGGCTCCAGCAGAAGCAGAGACAAACCACCGAGCGCCCTGGAATTATGACCCTGCATCCCTCAGACAGGACTCAAGCCATTCCATCCTGGATGTGTTTTTGTTACCCCCGACAGCTCCCTGCGTGTGATTTGTGGCACGAGGCGGTGACACAGGGCACAGGGCACGGCTGCTGGAGCGTTGGAGCAGCAACTTAACAAATTCCTGTTCGCAGGGATCAAGGCAAAATGACATTTGCACAGAGCAGGATTAAGCTGCTTTTGTGTGATGCTCCAGAAGGCTTAGGAACTCTTGACAATTGTTTGGAAGAGAGTGACTAGTGACTTTTTTTTTTTTTCCCTCTTGAGGAACAGATTCTTAGGGGGAAAAGTATGTTATGGACTCATACAAAAACCAGGCAGGCAGAAATTCACATGGAAAAGGAGGCAGTGATGGGGAGTGGATGCAAATATTGGATGATTCAGGAGGGCAATCCCAACCAACAAAGTGGGCACACTTATCTGGAAAGGGAGTGGGAACATCTCCCAAAAACACTCTGCTGACTTGACTGGGAATGTGCTGGTGGAATTCCTGAAATCTTCAATGTTTAAAGACGGGGCCTTCGCTGTGCTTTACAGTGAGACAAAAGCTCTCTGCACTCATCACTACTAAAAAAAAAGAGAAATCTAATTAATTTTTCCATCTTGCTGTGCAGCACTTTCAATCACTTCTTGATTTGGAAGACAGAACAGACTGAAGGGAAAGCTGTTGTTCATATATATTTTAGGAATCCCTTTCGTGCACTGACAGCTCCCAAGAAAGTAAATTCCCAACATTCCTCATGGAAGAAAGCAACTTGCCTTCACTAATTTTACAAGACAAAGGAGAACTAAGGTCTAGGTGCGTCGAAGTGGGATGCTAACTGAATTTTGGTGTCTCAAAGAGCTTCAAAATCCCATTTAACTTTGTTGTTATTGAAACTTTTCCCCACTAAAACTCATTTGATATCTCTTTTTTTTATGTCACAGGAGAGTTCATGTAGTTCATGTGCTAGAAGGGGCTTTTCTCAGCTTTGGCACTGATGGGAACATCCCTGTAAGAAGAGAACCAAACAATTGTTGAGTTGACAGAGGAAGGGTGGACATAACATGCACTTTATATTAAACTGAATAAATTCAAATTTTTAGCACAAAAAACTCGGACAGTTCTATCAAACTAAATAGGACTGCCCTTGTATAAGGAGCTGTCCATTTCTGGGGCCATCAGCACATATAAATCCTCTGTATTTCATGGAAAAGGCACCAATTTAAGCTGTTGGAAGAAAATTAACAAAAGCACACCACAATAAACACCAGTGGAAGACAACCTTCCACCTTGGGTCTCCTTTTTCCTGAGTAAGATGCTAAGCAATAACTCTGCTGAGGCTATAAAAATAAATAATGTGTCCCTGTCTCAAACTCAGAAGTCACAGCCTGACATCCCCTCCACAAGCCCTGAACAGAGGAGCTCTAAGAGAGAACACTAAACTGACAGAAAACCTTGTCAGTAGGTCCTGAATTTTCTTGTTCTTCTTTTTTCCATTTGACTCCACAGTTAAAACCTGAACGTTCTTCCAAGTGCAAATCAGGCATCCTTTGTATAAAGATTAATATATTCCTGCAATAATAATAATAACAATAATAATAATAATAATAATAGTATACAAAAAACAAAGCAATAAAAGACACTTGTAACTACCATCACAATGAACTTCCCAGTAGATTTGAAGTAAGAAAGTGAAAAATATCACAACTTTTGGAGCTAAAATGCAGTCAGACACGAAGGCAGAGAGAAACCCTGGGATTCTGAAAGTTACAGCCACATTATTTCACCTGATAATTGTAATGATTTCTGAACACACAGATTGTGTTTTGCTTGCAATTTCTCTGCTAAAATGGTTGTGTAGATCGCTGAGACA
Organism: Chloebia gouldiae; assembly: GCA_003676055.1. Classification (NCBI taxonomy): domain Eukaryota; kingdom Metazoa; phylum Chordata; class Aves; order Passeriformes; family Passeridae; genus Chloebia; species Chloebia gouldiae. The sequence goes on along the minus strand of QUSF01000027.1, from coordinate 6,142,634 downwards.
AAACACACAGGTTTCCTAAGGAATTATATGGGATAGCATGAAACAAATCTAATAACTAGGACAGCTTTGCAGAATTCATATTTCGCAGAGAACTCCAAGTACCACAAACCAATTTACCAACCCTATGGAAAAGCCCTTTCTGTGGAGCTGCTTTTCCTGCCTGCAGGGCAGAGGACCTGGTGAGAAAGCACGTCCAGGAGGGCTGTGCCAGACCACCTACTGCCCTGTTCAGCACATGCCAGCAGCTGCAGGGTGCCAAGTGGGCCAGTGGGTTTCTCTCCCCAGATGAACTGTTTGTGTCCTGGCAAGGGCACCAAGCTCAGCCCCGAGACAAAGGCCCATTTCATTTCTCCAGCTTTCCTGCTCCACTTTTGTGGCTGCCTTTGAGTGGCTGTTGTTAAAAGCAAATGATTAATTGAGCACTGGGGAGCTGTCAGTATTATTTTTTTAACCAATGGACTTTCCTCAACTCAGTTGCAAAGTACTTGGAGGTATTTGGGATTTTTTTCTGGAAATTGTATGCTCCTAAGTGCATGGGTTTAGTTGTTTTCTAGGATTATTTTTGTGGGGTTTTTTACTTCTTAAAGGTTCTTTATCAGAATTTGTACTTGATGGAAGACACAGTGAGCCCTTACAATGTGTTAATAAGGCTACAGCCAAGCCTCTCTCCCTAACTTGTGTAAAATCCAAAATAATTGTTTTCACTTCTGTAGAGAAGAAGTAACATTAGGTACTGCAGCATAAATTAGAGTCACATTAATTCTGCTGAAATGGATCCCTGTTCATGGTGGGGGGTGCTGCAATTAGAGGATCTTTCAGGTCCTTTCCAGCTCAAACCATTCTGTGGTTCTGTGCTGGTTCCACCACCAAGGGGCTGTTTTAGCTCTGAGGGAACCATCAAAATTGTGGTTTGGAGCTGGTGGAACAGGGCAAAAATTCCTTGTTACCCAAATCTGTGTTTCCAAAAGCTGAACAACACCTGGACCAGCCAGAAGTTCCTTTATCCCCCGCTCTGGCCTGGCCTGGGGGACAACTTCAAACAGACTCAGAGTCTGAGTGTGTGGAAAAAAACCTCCTTTGCTGTGCCTTTCAAATCTGCCTCAGTTCAGAAGCCACAAAGCCTCCAGGATGCAAACAGATGCTTCTTGTGCACTTGGGCTGTGTTTGGCAGTGCCACTGGGACTCAGCATCACTCTGGGCAACAGAGCCTTTCAAATGTCCCTTTAGCCCACAGCCAGGAATGGTAAAGAACAACCAAAAGCAAAGAAGTGAAGTTCTCTGCCCACAGACATCAATGGGAATTCTGTCCTTGACTCCACTGGAGCCAGGCTCTCATCCAATGTATTTGCACTTTAGGCTTCCCGTGGTGAATAAATAGAAATGAGGAGTGCTGGCACCAGGGCTGTGAGTCAGACAATCAGGAATGTGCAGAATGCATTTCCCTAAAAGAATCAGGCTTTGAGGGCACTGCTGTGGAGATAGCCAGGGCTGTGGAAGTGCTCAGCCACACAGCAGGAGCTGGGGAGCAGGAGCAGCAGCCTCCTGCAGGGTTTGCAGGCACCAGGGCTAGAGGACCCCAGGAAGCTCTGCAGATCCAGAACTGGGAAGCTCACAGAGCAGTTGGGAATGCTGGGGAAAGAGGGCTGTGAAAAGAAGATTGTCCAAGCTGGGACAGCCCTTGTTGAAACCTGTCACATATTTGAATAAAGTATTCCTTTTTTTTTTTTTTCTGTTCAAGAGCTATTCATCTATCTAAATAGGCTAATTAGTTTTTTATGATAACTCCAGAGTTATCAGAATTCTTCCCCACAAAGACAACAGAAACCTGTGATGGAAATATAGCTCTCCATGGAAGGAGAGTTTGCTATTTTATTATTCAGAGTTTACTATTTTATAAGCCAAAGCAATATTTGCTGCCAAATAAGAATTTTTCCCCATGACCCATCTGAAAGATTCTGTCCTTCAGAGGAACTTACAACACTAGGCCAAAAAGCATTAGAAAAAGTATTTCCACAATTTTTACAATTGTTAATCGCTACCATGATTTACAAACATGTGTTTGTGACTTCAGGATTTCTCCTCACATTAATTTACTCGGAGCTGTTTGATGCTACACTGTAATTTTCCATTAGGAACGTCTGACTGGAAAAAAAATAATCAAAGCTATGTGAGGCTGATATTAAAATCATATCTGCAAATCTTTTATGCTGCTGCTGTTTGTTGTTTGGTCTATCTTTTATCTGTTACATATTGGAAAAAAATACACCATCCCTATTAGTTATAAAAATCCCTGGTTTTTTTTCTTCTCTGATTTAAACACTTCCACAGAATGCTTTATTTTGTATAGATCTGCACCTGTACCAACTGTACCAGTTTGGGGCATCATTTTGGAATAAAAATAAGTGAAAATAAAATAATCAATGCTCAGCGCAGGACTTTTAGCATCTTTATAATCAGAAACATTCTTCTAATTACTTTTTATAGCTCACATCTTCTCCCATGCAAAATAACCCCCATCTGCTTTGTCAGATGGATGGAGGAGAGATACCATTAAAACCAGGTTAAACTGGCATCCAGCCATTCTAAAGGCAGGGTTTTCCTCTTTTCTCTCTGTTTTTGGTTGGGTTTGGTGTTATTTTTCTGTCTTAAGTCACAGATCTGTGACAATTGTCCTTGCCATAGTGACATAGTGCTTCATCCACAGGCAGCACAGCTCATGGATACCAACAGGAGGGCTGGAGGAGCCAGACCTGGCCCAGCCTGGCACTGATGCTACCAGGAAGTCCCACATTCTCCAGATAAGCAGCTGCTCTAAGAGCCCTCAAGGGAGCTGTGTCAGAAATCCCAGAGGTTTTCCTTCTTTGGGTCATCCTCACCTCCCTTTTCTTCTTTGCTTCTCTGCAGGGAGCTCGGGTCTGTGCTTCACAGACTTTCCATGTCTGCAGTTGCTCAGATTCCCTTGTTGTGGTTTCTTGGGAGCATTCCTGAACTGTGAACTCGTTAATTCTTCCAGATCCTTCCAGCAGTGAAAGCAGCCCGAGAGCCTGGTGTTCCCCCCTCGATGAGGACAGACAGAGCCCAGCTGGTTTGCATGTGGAGCCTGAGCTCCCAGCAGCTGCTGATCCTACCCCAGCAGGATCTAACTGCACATTTCCCTGCACAAACATCATCACTCCAGAGCTCCCCAAAACAATCCCAGCAGCTGCTTTCCTGGCTCTGTTGATGCAGATACCCCAGAGTGAGATATATGGGTGCATGTGCCCTTTTCCTTCCTGCAGACTCCTTTTAATACCCATTTAATCCTATTTACTGTTTTCCTCTTTAAGCCAAACGATCCTTTCAAGCATCTCAGCCAGCTGCCTGTGAGAGTTTTGGGGAAAAGTAGGTATCCACACAGCTAGGGAGCTGTTCCCTGCCCATTGTGAGGGCTGAGCATGCCCTGAGCAGGGAGGACACCAGGGAGGGTGATCCATGGACAGCCCATGGACCACAGCTCCTGATTCAGGGTGGATGTGTTGTCCACCGTGACAGGAGTTTGTTCTCTCTGTGTTCACACAGAGCTTCTGCAGCTGTGGACTTTTCATGGAATCACAGGTTGGAAGGGTTGGAAGGGACATTAAAGCTCTTCTCATCCCACCCCCTGACATGGCAGGGACACCTTCCACTGTCCCAGGCTGCTCCCAGCCCCATCCAGCCTGGCCTTGAGCACTGCCAGGGATCCAGGGCAGCCCCAGCTGCTCTGGGCACCTGTGCCAGGGCCTGCCCACCCTCCCAGGGAAGAATCCCTTCCCAATCTAATCATGCCTTTGGTCAGTTTGAAGCCATTCCCCTTTTCCTGTCACTCCAGGCTGCTGTCAATAGTCTCTCTCTTTTGGCTCCCTTAAGGCAGGGGAAGGCCATAGTTAGGTCACCCCTGGTCTCTTCTCCAGGCTGAACAATCCCAATTATCTCAGCCTTTTCCCACAGGAGAGGTTCTCCATCTCTCTGATCATCTTGATATCCCCGCTCCTTTTGTCCAAACTAATGAGGTCTGCAGAGATTTGGCCTGTGCTGCCTCGGGCACAGAGCCCTGCACAGTTCTGTGCCTTGTGGTCACTTCAAAGCTGAACAAGCTCATATTTAGACACACAGGCATAATTTTAAACACCCTCCAAAATTGCAACCCAACTCCTCATTTTCCTCAGGCTGATCATGTTAAGGTTACTGTTTGTTTTGATGTCACCATGGTGATTACCTGGGCAGGTGTCTCTGATTCAGATGATGTGGTTTAAAACTATTAGCCCAAGGTAACAATATATTCTCCTCCAGAATGAGTGTTTGTAATGGTGCTCACCAGGCTTCCAGCTGTGCTTCCCAAAGACCTCCCAGGCTCTCGGGGAGGTGCAGCAGCTGCCAGGGCCATGGGCAGGGGTGGCTCTTCTGAGGAAGATGCTGATGTATCAGTTCCCCTTCAAGAGATTCTGGTTACATGGCAGGAGACTGAAAAAAAATCTCCCCCTCCTCAACAGGGCAAGGGAAGAACACAAGATGGAAAATGTGTAGGTTGAGATAAAGGCAGGGAGATCTCTTAGCAACTGCAGCCATTGGCAAAACAGACATTAAAAAAAATGTATTGCTGATTAAAATAGGTTGAGAAAGAGAAATTAAAATATCTTTTCCTACCCCACCCCTGTATATAGGCTCAGCTTCACTCCTGACTCCTCTGCTCCCCCCATACCCTGCACAGCGCAGGCAGCCAGGGGATGGAGGGTGATGGTCAGTCCTGACACTCTTCCCTCCTTACATTTTACACCTGTTCCTGTGTGGGTCCTCCACGGGCCACAGCTCCTGTCAGGAAACACCAAATACTGCCCTACTGCAGCCTGGGCTCCCTGCAGGGTCCCTGCTCTGCTCTGCTCCTCTCCCCAGGCTGCAGCAGAATCCCCGCTCCTCCTCCTCCTCCTTTGATGACCTGGGTGTTTGCAGGGCTGCTTCCTCACCTTTTCTCCTCACCCTCATTGTCTGGCTGGCATTTTGGCTCTTTTTAACTCCCATTTTTCACCCAGGCACCCCCTGGTAACTCCCAGGCTTAGCAGTGCCCTGCTCTGAGGAGGCTGAAAAGGCTGTGCTGGGCATAGGGCAGCCCTGGCCTGTCCCCACAGAGACCCTCACACCCTCCCCATAGCTAAATCATATGCTTAACCATGCCCTAAACACCCAGCACACACTTTTATTTAAAATTAGAGCTGTTTTTTCTTTTTCTTTTTTTTTTTTTTTTTAATTTTGGGTCTTTCTCCTGAAGCACAAAAATTATGTACCAATGAAAATGCCCATGATGCTCCTTCATTAAAATCTTTCATTCATTTTTCACTCCCAGCGATGAGAATTTTCTTCAAGTGCCCTTGAGCTCTGAGAGCAGAGATAAGTCTACAAATATTAATGATTTTCTAATGATTTAATGAGTTTTGATGCAGTCCTCACCCTCTCTTCTGATGACCCCTGTAGGGTCAAGGCCTGGTGCTGTTGGAGAAGTACCTGGAGATGATTCTGGCATCTGTTTCATTGAGGGTCAGACTCAAGTGCTGTTGTTTATGGGAATAATTACTGGAGGAATCCATAACTAGCTGCAGTTTTGGCTGAGCCCCATTAAAACTGGATTGTTTTCCTTCCTCTCTCTTCCTGTGGGTACAGCACCCTCCACGCCGCCGCTCAGACACCGAGCGGCACCTCCCGAGCCTGATCCAGCTTCCAGCTCAATCTGCCTCCTGCCAAGGTTCCCTGTTCCACAGAAACAGCGGCCCTGACGCAGCGGCCCCGGGGACGTGCGGAATCCTGCGGGAGAGCACGGACAGCCCGTGCCAGCCGGCCTGGCTGGTGATCAAAACCCACCATCCACCTTCCCCCCCAGCTCCCAGCCCGTGAGTCAGCGCCCCGAGCCGTCCCGCTGCCCTTCCAGCAGCACGCGCTAACACAACTTCCACCGCTTTTTTAGGTCATCCCGAGCTGCTGCGTGGCCAGAGGCCAAATCCCATTGAGCCAAGCCCTGCTCTGGGATGATCCCCGTGCTCCGCTGGCTTCCTCCCCCTCCGCCACCTCCGCGTGGCACTCCTGGGGCAGCTCTGTCCCAGGAACGCAGCTGGAGCTCGGCTTTCGCGGCTGGCAGGGCAGGGAAATCGCTCCCCAGCACAGCTGGGGCTCCAGTCAGGCCGTAGGTGGGGAGTTTGGGCCCTGCGGAGGTTTCCTCCAGCGTTTGAACAATGTTTTCGCGTGACTGTGCATCCGGTGAGAGCGCTGTGGCCCACGGCCTTTGGCATGGTGCAATCTCCTGCGCCTCCATCAATCTCCCAGGCCTTCTGACTAATCCTGCCTGGGCCCACGGAGCAGCCTCGAGCCAGGAATGCTGCTCAGATGCAGAGGAGGGAGGTTTTTCTCTCAAGGTCACCTCAGAATCTCTCACTTTCTTTGCAGTGAAGCACTTCTGAAGACACAAGAAGACCTTTCCCACTCTTCTTGCCCAAGGATAGGAATAAAAGGGATTTTAATATCAGCCTTGGTCACATCTTTCTTGCTGAGCACACTTCGTATGGGTAGTCAGTTCAGTGATATCCCCATTGCTAACAAAATATTAAGAACAAAGAAAACCCAACCCTTAACCCAGCAACAACCTGAAATATCAATAGAGGACTCTAGGAGGGGTGGAAAACTTCAGCTGAGAAGAATGATCAACAAAATGGGATTCAGCTGGGCTTAACCTTCACTTATTTCTCTGCTCCCAAATAGAGACCTCACTGGAGAAATAAATAAGGGTACTTAGCTAAAAATGTGTATTCAACAATTTCTCCCCAGCCAGAAACCCTGTGTGGTTTCCTGCCACTCTTTCTCACCTGGGAACCCCCAGCCTCCATCCTGCCTTACAGAGGTGCCACAAAGCAAAATGTCTTCAACATTAGGAGATGCTCTTTTAATTTCAAACCAAATAACATTTATAATAACATTTATATCCTAATTTCAGGGCAAGAAAAGCAGACAAACTTCTGGACAAGCTGAAAAATATCCCTTTAAATTATACTTCTGTCTCAATTGTAGGTTTTCAATTCCACTTATGTCAACACCTCATTTACCCCTAATCTATTCATGTCTCCAGCTGCAGCTGAGGTGAGAACCTGCACATTTAGAATAAAAACCCTCAAAGAACTGAGTAAATAAGGACAGGTTCTTGATCCTATGCCCAGCCAGCTGGGATTAATGAGTAATGCAAACACTCCATTAATTATCACCCTAACAAAGGAGGCCTCTCATAAGGTTTTGCAGGAGGACACCAACTATATCAAGCAGCAGATCGCTGAGATATTAAAAACTACAAGAGAGAGGTGGAGCATGAAGAAAATTCAGTGCTTAATTCTGGACTGAAATGAATGTTAATTTTTTTAAAATTTCTGGACTGAAAGGAGATGTTTATTTCTCAGAGGCCATCAGTGCGGGTGAATCCCATCTCCCACAGATCTGAGGAGACAAGTTGAGCTGTCCTTTTCCACTCAAGACCAACAGCCAAAGCCATTCAGGGTGAAGAAGACTCAGGATCAATACGCAGAGTTGCTGGATTTGGAGCAAGGATGGGAACCCTGGAGCCCAAGCTCCCACAGCAGCCACTAATTATCAGCTGGCAGCCTCTCAGCTTCTCCTCAAGAACTTGCTCTGCTTTGTGTCACTGGCTAAATATTTATTGGAGCAAGGACAGGAAGCTGTTCCCATATTTTTATCATATTTCATATCAAGTGGAGCATTTGGAATGGGAGGGCAGCTCACCCCAGATGAGCTGCTAGACCAGATTCTATCCAAGTCTTTAAGCCAGGCAGAAGAATTTCCACAGAGCCTCTGGGTAAAATGGAACAATTTCACCTGAGCCTTTTTCCCAGCAGGTCAAAGCACTCTCTAAGTTCAGCTGTTGAATCAGACCACACAAGAGAAGGCAAAACCTCTGGTGTGGAAAGAACTTACCTGTGAAAGAGCTGCCAGCTTCATTAATGTCGTCAAGGAGGAGCAGAAATAAGGAAAAACCTAATCGCTGTTGATTTTAGGAGTTAAAAATGTTCAGAGATTTGAGGTACATCAGAGCAAGCTGGCAGCTGAGTGAGAGTAAAAAGAATAACTGCAGTAGATTCTTGTGTTCAGAGGGAAGGGGGGCACACAAAGTCCTACAGGAAACCTTCCTCTCCTGCCTGGAATTGTAAAATCAAGTTCTCCTGGGTGTGCAAAATCAGCTTTCTCAGGAGTTCCCCATTACGTGAGGAGAGCAGAGGAATCATCTGTCCTAATTTTAACCATATCACGATTCTAAGAAATACTGCATGCACATTTTTAATTCTTATTTCAGATGAGTATCTAAATGTGAAAAGTGTGTCCTTGACACCATCCATGACTGAGTTGGTGAAAAAGGAGCAGAAAAGTTCACTTGTCATGAAGGTCCCACTTTTATGTTACTCCTCAAATCTAGAAAAGGGCAGTGAACTTTTCTGGAGTTCTCAGTCTGGGCACTTCTTCAGTAGCAGCAAAGCAATAATAAAAGCTGGTGGATAACAATATGCTGGCTGGATTTTTATGAGATTTATTTCTTAACAAGATGTTGATTCATTAGTAAATTAAGAACATGGTTTGTTGTGTAACCTCCTTTTAAACATCAGTCAAACTTCAAATGGAGAAAATTAAATACTGCCTCACTTACCAAGGAGAGGAGATCCTCTTTCAGTTAGAAATTGTTTTGTCTGAGAGTTGGGATTTTTTTTTTGGTCCCAGCACATCACAAGTGTGCCAAGAACATACAAATAAAATACAAACAATATGTATTTCAGCAAAATAAAAAGCCAAGATTTGGTTTGAATTTAGAACAGCGAAGAGGTGATTCTTTCCATAGTAATTGTGTTACTTGTATGAGCTTCACACCAACCACAAAACTCTCCTGTTTTCTGCTGGGCAGAGTTAATTTTCATCCTAGAAGCTGGTACAGTCTTTTATTATTTTATTTATTTGATTTTCCCTTCCTTTCCTATCCAGTTAAACTCTCCTTATCTCACCCTGTTTTACTGTTTTCCCCAATTCTCTCCCCCATCCCACGGAGGGGGAGGGAGTGAATGTCTGTGTGGTGCTCCTTGTCTGTTGGGTTAACCCTCACCACCTCCTCAGACCCCAAAAGTCTGCACAGACTTAGGTTTGCTTGCACAGTCAGAGAAATAAGGAGTGGCAACAACATCAGGCACATTCCCTGGGGTCACCCACCAATCCTTATTTCCCAGAGAAAACAGCCTCATGCTTCAGGCACCAAAAGTGACTTATCCAGAACCTGCTGCAGGCTTTTCTCCCTGGGTTCTGGCCCTGCTGCTGCCCGAGAACAGCACAGCTGCAAAACTGCTCAAAGATGCAAAATAGTTTTAATCTGAATGATGAGAGACTTAGATCAGATTTCAAGAAGAAATTCTTTACTCAGAGGGTGGGCAGGCCCTGGCACAGGGTGCCCAGAGCAGCTGTGGCTGCCCCTGGATCCCTGGCAGTGCCCAAGGCCAGGCTGGACAGGGCTTGGAGCAGCCTGGGACAGTGGGAGGTGTCCCTGCCATGGCAGGGGGTCAGGTGAGAAGAATTTCCCTTCCAACCCAAACAAGCCTGGCATTCCATGATTTTAAGATATACCATGAAGGTTTATAATGTATGACGGAATTTGTGGTATTTAGATGATTTTAAAATTGTGGAAAGTTTCTGGTTTTGAATTCTGTAGTTAAAGAAGAAGTTGTAAATTGTTTGTGTTGGTTTTTAAGGTTGTTTATTTTTGTTTATCTATAATACATTTTGCTGCCCTGCTGTAGGTTTGTCTTGTAGGGCAGCTTGTGGGGCTCTGCCCCTTAGTGGGATGTTACAAACATTATATACTAGAAACTACATGTGTTATATTTACAACAATGTGTTAATATCTATTATTTACATTGAACAGTGTGTCTCTAGCTTAAACTAACAGAAAAATGTTAACACTACAGTGAAACATGGAGGGCATGAAGAAGAAGAAAAAGGATAAGACACACTTAATTTCTTCTGTCTCCTTTGGACCTCTTATCTAGAATCTTAAAATTCTACTTCTTGTACCCATGTCACGCTTAATTGTTACTTATATCAAGCACTCAGAGCTCACAATTCATCTTGTAAGATTGAAAACTCTTTTCCATGAACAGAGATCAGACTGTGTCTTTGGGGGCTCTGTCCAGGGGGGTTCCTGACCCCCTGCCAGGGTCCCAGACCTTCCAGGGCAGCCAGAGGGATGCTCTGGATTCCCACAATAACGAGGTGTAAACATCCACCTGCCTTCAGCAGCTGAGTGCACCAAACCATGTCATTTATAATGTCAAGATGAAAATCTGCAAATTGAGCAAAAGGCCTCAGCAAAACCTCTGGAAGGGCTGTGAAAACTGGGTTGAGTTTCCTGTGAGCTGCTGTTACACTTGAACTGAAGGGCTGACAGAAAGAAAAATCAGCATTTTAAGGGAGAAAATGTTAGCTCTGAAAGAATGAGCACATTGCAAAACAAGCCTTGTGGAAATCTTAATGACACCAGAAGCAGCTCCTGGTTAGGGAAATGGATAGCAGAGCTCTGTGCAGCACTCACCACCTGCTCGTGCTCTGACACTCAGGGTAATTAGGCAGAACAAACTGCTGGAGGGAATGGAGCAAAGACATGCAGGAAAACATGGATTTCAGGAAACAGAGAGACAAAGTGATCTTTATCACTCCTAAATTAAACCCTGAGCCCAAGGGGTACAGCAGTGTGCACATTTAGCCTGATTTCTCTTCTCATTGAAACAGAAAAATGACTTCCAGTAAGGTTTTCCATTAAAAGGCTGGTTGTCAAAGTCACTTTGGTGAGGATTACTCAAAGGCTGCCCCTGCTATGACTTTTTGTCATTTCAGGAGCCTGAGGTTTGTCTGCTGTTGGTTGAGCCCATTAGAGTGGCCCCATTAGAGCTCAAGAAAGCAGAACTCATCTCCCTTCACTGCTGATCCCACTGAAGGGCCCACAGAGCAGAGACATTTAGAGAGACTGTAACCAAGGCAGTGTTTTCCTATGAGGGGGACAATCCTAAAACTTTTATGAAATAAGGTTTTTGTCTCTGTATTCTTACAACACTTTCATCTTCTTCATATTGTCCCATGTGGCTGCTTATTCTTCTCCTAGTTTTGATTTTACAGAGGAGTGAAAATGCAGGGAAGCTCTGGTGTGAGTACACAACATATCTTTTTCTCCTAAATGGAATATTCTTGGTTGTTAAAACAAAAAAAAGACAAGTTTTGCCTTAATCATTCACCCTCATTCCCTCTGTTAGTCAGGTGTGTGCATCTTTCCAGCAAGGGATGTGCAGTCCATTGTGATTATAATTGGATCCACACATTTAATAAGATCCTCTTTTCCCCCAAACCATGCATCAGACCTGATTGTTTTTGCCTTCTGGAGGAATCCTGCTCCTTCTGAATTTCCTTCTCCTTACAGCCTGTGTTTACCTTGTTCACTGGGGTAGTCTAGAAGCAAAATTTTGAGCAGGAAAACTCAATTTCTTTTGACTTCCTTTCTGTAATGTACTTGAAAATTTTTTCCTATTTCATAAAAATGGTGTTAAAACCTACTAGGCTGTTGCAACACTCAGAGAATATTCTGCCAAATACCTCAGAACTTACAAATCTATAAACCAAATTATTCCAGCATTAATTCTCCGAAATGCTCTGCTCCCTTCTAGTGCCGAGCAGAGCTCTGGCCCGTTTTTCCACACGAGGCAGACAGGGATGATTTGCAGGGGCAATGAACGTCACCACAAATTTCTCAGAGTCCAAGTCAGTGAGAAAGCCAGGCCAAGACCAGGATGTTTAACACATGAGAGCATCGGGGCTAAACCAAGTCAGGGCTGCATCTGCACAGGGCATGGATCCCACCAACATGGGAACGTCTCTGGGAGAGCAAGTGGGATGCTGGGAGGAGGGAAATTCATGTCTGCCATCTGTGCCCAGACCAGAAATGTGGGGCAATCCCAACACAGATGGAAGTGGAACACGAGGTCTGAATCAGGGGAACATCTCACCATGGTCCTCAACTTCATCCCGAGGGGCAGCTCCAGCTCTGCTCTGGGACAGGAGCCAGGGAAGGGCTGGGGCTGGGCCAGGGCAGCTCAGGCTGGAGAGCAGGAAAGGTTCTTCCCCCAGAGGTGCTGGCACTGCCCAGGCTCCCCAGGGAATGGGCACGGCCCCGAGGCTGCCAGAGCTCCAGGAGCCTTTGGGCAGCGCTGCCAGGGATGCCCAGGGTGGGATTCTGGGGGGTCTGGGCAGGGACAGGGGCTGGGCTGGGTGATCTTTGGGGTCCCTTCCAGCTCAGGAAGTTCTGTGATTCTCTGAGAATGACACTGCATCAGTGCAGTGACTGTCAGAGCTGTTATTTTGGACAGTGAGAAGTGGCTGAACAGCAGATCCCAGAGGGTTGGAATCAGTGGCACAGGGTGAGGTTGGAGGCCTGTCACTGCTGCTGTCCCCCAGGGCTCAGTACTGGGTTCAGTATTGTTTAATTAATTTATCAATGGCTTGGATGAGAGGTTGGTGCCTCAGAAGCTCAGTGATGACAACAAATCTGGGAGAAGTGGCTGATACTCCAAGTGCTGAGCAGCCCTTCGGAGGCACCTCAGCTGGTTGAGAGGGACAGTCTCAACCTCAACAAGTGAAAATAAAGGGTCCTGCACTGGTCCCTCAGGTTTAGCTTTTCTATTTTTCACATTCTGTGCTGCTTTAGTCTGTGGGTCTGGGCTCCATATGAGGGGATGCTGAGCTCTCTGCACAGAGCAGGGACACAAAACAATTCCTGCTCCAGCTGGGACCAAGGACAAATGATCCAAATCTCAGCCCAGCAGCACAAACACCATGGGCTGGAGAGAGAAAAACAAGCAGGGTGGGACTGCCTGGGCTGGAGCTGGAATGGGACAATGAACTCCAAGGTGCCAATGGAGCAGAGCTGATCCCAGGGAGAGCCCCCGGGAGCGCTCGTGCATTTTGGGGCCGTTTTGGGTCATTTGGGTGCAGCCCTGGCTGGGCTCTGGTGCTGCCCAAGGTGGATCCATGGAGGCCTTTGAATAAATCCCTGCTTAATTTTTTAGCTCTGTCCAGTCTCTCTTCTAGGGCAGCCCTCACAAGCATCAGCAGCTGGGGAAGAACAACCCCACTCACCAGTACGAGCTGGGGGCTGACCTGAATTAATCACCACTCACCATATCTCACACCTTCACCTGTGCTCTGTAACATGTTCTGGAACTTTCAGTTTTCACCAGAACATTCCATTAGAAAAGCTGACCAAACAAAGAAAAAACATAAGTATTGATCCATCTTAGAGAAAAGGTAAAACTTCAAAGGGAGTCTTTTTCATGCCAAATTAGGATGAAATCAAACAATTTTCGTCCTCTTCAGACAACAAAACATAAGTCCAAGACATCACTAAGAAATTAGTGGCCGCTGCACTCCCAAGAATTGTGCTGAAGTGGGGTCAAACCACTGCTCAAACTGTCCCGTTTCAGGACAGAATTTCATCAGCAAGACAGTCAATCTTTCTTATCAGAGCTGCACCACTTTTAGATAAGTAGCTGAACCTGACCTCGTCACCCTCCTAAATGGGACTGAGTTACCACAGTTCTTGTTTGCAAGAAGAGGATGGCTTGAATGTGACTTCATCCAGTCTAGCCTGGGACACTTCCCTTCCCTTGTCTTCCACCACTGGTTCTGGTTAGGGGCAGAGACCTCTTCCAGATATATTTAATCAAAATTCCTCCATTTCCAAGAACAGCTTTGGAAATCTACCAAGGTTTTAAAAAGCTCCCAATCAACCCCTCAGCCTTCTTTTCTTGGTAAAACGACTCCCTGCATCAAACTGAGCTTTATGTTTATTAGAGAATCCCAGCAGTGTTTGCAGCTTGACTCTGGGAAACTGAGCACTGACACTTCCTGCTAACACCAGCAGCACTGGATGCATTTGAAGGGGAATTTTTGAAGATGTTGCTGCCAACAGGAAGAAACCATAAGGCAAAACACACCACTTGGAAAATCCCATTGCAGGAGGCCAAAGAACAACTGTGGCTATTTCCACATCTGAAGATTAATAGGAGTTTTTCTTATGATTTCCCTTTGGGTCTGGGTTTTCATTGGTTGTTTGTTTGGAGGTGGCTTGGATGATTTGTTTGGTTTTTAAGTACCTTTTTAAAGCTCAAAAAGCAGTTGCTGGAATGGAGCTCTCCTCTGAAGGTCTTCAGAGTGTGCCTGCAGCAAGGGCAGCTCTCATAGCACCAGTGCAGGTCACACTGCCCAGCAAATCCCTGCACTTGGACAAATCTGGGTTCAGGAGGGCAAAAAGAAATTGCTGCAAGCTTCTCATGTGAAGACTATCAAGCTACTTTATTATAATTTCAGGTTTAGTTTATTTTACTGTCTTTAAAAGAACTAAGTCTCATTTGTCACATAATAAATATATTTAAGTCTCTGGGAAACAGCTCATTACAAAAAAAAAAAATCAAAAACAATCAGAAACCATTTGTAAAGAATCTTCCCCTGGAAGTTCAGTGCTCTTAATTGCTGTGTCACACTGATAATTTTTCTTCATTAGCAAGGAAGGAAACAAGAGTCCCATTTGTACCCAAGAGCAAAGTTGATCCCAATGTCTAAATGCAGCTCCAAGCTCTGACACACCACCTGATCAGAGCTGTTTCATTTTCTTATTTCCATTAAAAGAGGAAGCTGAAAGCCGTGGTTATTTGTCACTGCCTCGATTTAGAGTGCCTCCCCAGGAATGTTTTCTCTATAAACATTTTGGTTTGTAAATAAACAAGTTCCGACTGCAGTTGTTTGCACCACAGTAAAATAAATGAATGCTTCAGTGCATCATCATCTGCTGCACAAAAAAAAACTCACTGAAAATATAAACAGATCTATACTCACTCCTCAGGCCATTAATACCTCTGTTAGCAAACACCTGAGTGAGAAATATTACTGGAGAAGGTTCACATTTTAAATTTGGTCATTACCACAGCAAGAAGTGCTAAGCCCAGCCTAAAGTGGACTTTAACTGAGGACTTCTGTCAAAAATCCACTGTTTCAGCATACTAAATTGAAAAATACCCTGGCAGATGGTCGAGCATTATCTGTCCCCAAATCTCGCTCATCACTAACGCTGCTGGGTTTCTGCCACTTCTGTTAAAGACAGTCTGAAGTGACAATCCAAAGCACAATTTTGTTTGGCCAACTGTGCTCACAGAGCCTCCCTGGGAACACCACGGACTTCCAACCTTCCCCAAAGGCCACAGCAGTTACTTCTTGAAGATTTTTGGGGAGGAGAGGGGAACTTATTCACCCCAAAGTGTTTCTGATACTATTTCTCAGCTCTTCTCTCATTAGAGTGCCTGAGGGAATCTGGGCCAGGCTCTGAGGTACATAATGGTGTAGGTGGTGACTGATGTCAGGAGAACCAGCTGGACCTTTGAGTTTGGGTGAGGATGAACCAGTAGAGCAGAGAAGACGTGAACTTGGATGGTGTCAACACTGTGTCCTCTTTAGCTGATTATTTAAAATTAGTGAGCAGGAACCAGCCCAGACAAGCCAGGGTAGCTTTTGAGGAACACAGCCCTAAATTGCTCACTTGTCCTTGGAGCAGGCAGGCAAGAAACCACAACTTTCCTGCTAGACCCAGAAATCTAAGTGATGCTAAGCATGAGAGAGTTTTTTCCTTGGAAACTCAGAGGGTAATTACCTTCACAGTGCCTTTTACCTCCATGAGACAGAATTACCTTCACAGTGCCTTTTACCTCCTTGGGACAGATTGTGAAGCCTTTTAGCTGTCTGGTTTTCAGGTTGGTCCACAGCTGTGTTTGGTGAAAAGGCCAGAGGCTCCTCATCTTCCTGGTCCTGCCCAGTGTGCTTTGAACAATCTAGGGGAATCTGACAAATCCAGTCAGGGAGAGCAGAGTTTAACCATGCCCTGCTTTCCAGAGCAATGGCCTCAAACTCAGGTACCACTCACATCCCTCACATCATGAGGGTGGGCAGGCCCTGGCACAGGGTGCCCAGAGCAGCTGTGGCTGCCCCTGGATCCCTGCAGTGCCCAAGGCCAGGCTGGACAGGGCTGGGAGCAGCCTGGGGCAGTGGGAGGTGTCCCTGCCCATGGGAGGAGGTGAAATGGGGTGAACTTTAATATCCCTTTTGACCCAAATCATCCTGTGCCTCTCTGATTCACTTGGATTTGGCAGGGATGGGTTGATGGTTGCACTCAATGGCCTCAGAGCTCTTTTCCAACCTAAATGTCTGTGCAATTCTAACCTGGAGGTGCCCTTCAGCTTTGACCTGGCTTTTTTTGCTACAATTACATTCTCTGCCAATGTGTTTAGGCTTTCCCACCTTTTGTCACATCTGGAAGTTAAACATTTCCCTCCCCTTAAGAGAAAATTACCCAGGAATTTCTAGAGGTGCTCAGCATTGTTGCGCCCATAATTATTTTCTACAGAACACACAATTTCAACAATTAAATTATTTTTCCAAGAAAGACTCCGTGGTGTTTGCATTAATAACACAAATCCCTGCAAAAGCTATCAAGTATCTGCAGTGGTCCTGCTCCCTCCTGAGATGTTTTTCTGTTAAAGACATTACTGTCTCACAGGAAATCATTACTTTTCATCCATACACTGCCTACCTCATACGTTTTGGTCACATTATTATCAAAAGCTAAACTCAAAATTATGCCTAAGCTGGGATGGTCATTACCTGTTTTTACAGGCAAGGTACCCTATTCATGCACCGACCACACAGAGACATCCCCATGGAAAATGCAAACACACTGGAACTTCCTTATTTCCTTTAAAAATAGGCTGGAATAAAGGGCTCCTTCATTCGAGGGAAATACCGAGGAAATAGGAGCATTTTGTGCCCCCTTCCTTTGGATTACCTGCTAACATCTCCATTTCATTCCAAAAGCTGCCTTAGGTTTGGGCAGTAAGGGATGAAATTCTCCCTTCCCAGCAGGAAAAGCAGCAAGGGTGTCCAGGGATTAACCCGAGGGAGGCCAGAGGAGGCTGTGAGCACACCTGGAACCTGCACAGAGCAGAGCAGCTCCACCTGCACTCCCTGCACAGCCTGTCCTTGCCAGCACAGCTGCTCTGCTTTACCTCCCTACCTACAGCACTTCTTGGCAGGGGAGTGGTGAAGAAATGTGGAAGAGATTTGACAGAGAATTCTGTCAGACAGAGAGAAGTTTGATAAGAGGATCCATGTTTATCCCTGGAAGAATTTTCTACCAAGGCCGTTGACAGAGAAACCAAGAAAGAAAGAAGGAGAAATAAGAGAAACCTGCCCTTGCCTGTTCCAATGGGCACTTGGTTTGTCCTTCCTGACCAATGAGTAAAGTGTAAACTTATGAGTTTATAAGAATGTATAAAAAGCATACATGCCATAATAAAAACAGTTTGAAGCCTTCTGAAAATGGAGTGTGCTGCTTTGTATTGTCCATATCTCAACTACAAAAAAAGTACTGAGAGCAAAATGCAGCTCCCTATCCATGGCAGCATCACAGTCTGTAACCAGCTCAGTCATTTCCTACAAAAAACAAGGTGGGGAAGAGGGGAGAGTCTGGAAACCAGACTGAACTCTGTGGATCACAAACATGTCAGTAAATATTCATTCATTCATTCATTCATTCATTCATTCATTCATTCATTCACACATGTAAATATTATGGATTTTGTCATATGAACTTAGAATCACAGGATGGTAAATGTTGGAAGGAACCCCAAAACTCACCTCATCCCACCCCTGCCATGGCAGGGACACCTCCCACCATCCCAGGCTGCTCCCAGCCCTGTCCAGCCTGGCCTTGGACACTTCCAGGGATGCAGGGGCAGCCACAGCTGCTCTGGGCACCCTGTGCCAGGGCCTCACCTCCTCCTGAGTAAATAATTTGTTCCTAACATTCAATCTAAACCTGTCCTCCACATCTTGTGTCTTTGAGCAATTTGGGGAGCTGAGGGGCAGAGTCATCACTGCTCACCAGAAGACAGAAGTGAAGTGGTTCAAAGTGAGGCACAGAGTTGGCAGAAAGGCCAACAGCAAATCATAGTCCCAAGTTTGTTCTTATGTAATTTACATAAGAACAAAGGCTGGGTGGGAACAAGCAGTGGAGTGTAAATCCTGTGTTCACTTTTTAGTATTTCCATTCATGTTCACCATCCTTTGGTAGAACTGGGCTGCAGGAGAGCTGCTCCTCCCTGCAACATCCCTACTCCCCTCAAGGCCTGGAGCTGCACCACACATCCAGCAAGCAACCTGACCTTTGAGATAAATCACTTCAATGCCAGCACCAGTGACCAGCTTGTAATTCAAAACGCTTCATCATGTAACAGAAGTCAGACTGCAAGGGTCTGTCAGCTCTTGAAACCCAAAGCAGCCTGACTGATACAGAAAGAGAATAAACCACACTCGTTAAAGGGCTCCACTAGAGAAACAGCACTGCAAATATCTGCCCACCTTCATTAAGTATTAAAACAAAGATTTTCTGCCACCTTGCTGTCCCTGCAAATCTGTTCCATCAATAAATTCCCTTCCCAAAGCACTGGTGTGCTGAGCTGAAATACATTCACTACATTTACCCATTTTCCTATCTATGCAAGCGAGCCAGAGGAGCAGCATCTCATCTCTCAGCTTGAGAATCTCCTCCATCAAGAAAAAAAAAATCGATTTCTGCTAAACAGAAAAGCAGTAAAGTTCATAAATCCCTGCCTTTACAGTTTCTAGGAGACAGAACAGGAACTGGAAATGAAAAAGTTTCTTATAAAGATCACAAGTCAACAACATTAATTATTGTAGTGCAATATCAATGGCTTATTAAGAGAAATTTTATATTGTTCTCATCCAGGACTCATTCAGCATCCCTTGTATCAATCACTATGAAACAAAAAGAAAACGCAAATGGTCAGGCTCTCATTGCCTCCCTAGCTGAGCCCTCCCTCCCCTCTCTCATGTTCATGTCCTTTGTGCCTCATTCCATCTCCTTTCATTGCCCTTTAGGGTGGACATCAAACCCATCTGTAGGGTTTGCAGCTGGAAGTCAGAAATCCATAATCCTCCCAGGAACGGGGAGCCACATCCCCAGTGGTGACTGGGACACCGTTCGGGGGAGTCAAGGGCAGCCCTGGGTGGGGCAGATGGAATTTGTGTCCTTTTGGGGAGCAGAGGCACACGGAGGGGAGGTCGGATGCTCCGACCAGAGCTCATTGTGTCATTGCAAAGCTGGAGGGTGGACCGGGAGCCCCGGGCCCTTGTTCCCTGCTCTAATCAATTCAGCACTTCTCCTCTCCAGGATTTATTTTGTCTCTCTTGGCCGGGGACTCAGCTGCTGTGTAAGGAGGGCATTCTATCCACTCCGTGATGGGGGCTCATTCCTCCCTGACACTCGCTGGTGGCTATAACGTGACCCAGTGCTACCGAGATAATCAGGCCATTGTCTCAGCGTGTTAATTGAGACAAATGGCAGTAATGAGTCACTTTAGGTGTCTGCTTGGGTTTCCTCTGTTTTCTGCTCCCAGATTAATGCTTCCATTCCTCTGAGGTGACTGCTGATGTTCCTCCACTCTGAGGGCTGGTGCTTAGACCGTGAGTGTGCTATCTCACTTGCAAAATATTCTGCTTATTCAGATTTGCTATTTTCAGAGTCTTCGGGGAATTGTTTTTTCCATGCCAAGTGGTTTTGAGGTTAAAAGCAGACGAGAAGAGCAGAAAACAACAGCTCCTCTTCCGCCCCCACTCTTTACACGTGAGTCAAAAATGTGAACACATCATTTACAAGCTTTGCCTTTTGGGATTCTGTTTCAATTAATTTATCAGCCAAACATTAGGTAGCTGTTAACCAGTGACACTCCTGCCTGAGCTTGCAGGACCCAGGAACATTTACTTACAGTGGATGACCAGTAGATGACCAGAGGGCAAACAGAGCAAAACCAGTGGGACCTCAGCTGGCTACAGCAGAGTCTGATATTTGGGATTTGCCAGGTTCCTATTTTCACCTTTGCAGGGGAATCAGCTCCTCACAAGCAGCAGCCTAGAAAAACACCACCTAAATCACTCCTCCAGAGAGCAACTCCAGAGCTGACAACGCAGGCAATTAAAATTCGAGCTGAGACCCTAAGCCTGAAATATGTGACACTTCCTCACTTATGGATTGCTGAAACCTGGGATCCACTTGCCTTCCTCTCTCAACCCCAGCAGGCTGGGAAGGATTGCTTGGAGCTCTTTGGCTGTGTCTCGGGCATCTCTCAGTGCTGGGGCTCAGCAGAGACACCCAGAGAGCCTCTGGGATTTTATCCCACACACAGGACAGGCACTCACCCTCTTCACCTGCGTTCTCTGCAGGCTCATGAAACTCTTTGCAAGCAGCCACGTGCTCCTGCCCATGCTCAACCTGGGCTTGGAGCACCCTGGTCCAGTGGAAAATGCCAATGAATGATCTTTAAGGTCCCTTCCAACCCAAACAATTTTATAACTCTATAATTCTAAGTTTAAGGCTGGCTAGACCTGAGCCTACCCCAGGCTAACATTCCTGCAGAGCCTTTTCCATGCACCTCCAAGCCCCAGGCTTGCTGCCACCTCAGCAGGGCTGCTCAGCTCCTAGACAGAGGCCAATTCATACTCAGGTGACTTAAACAGGCACTTAAAATCAGCCATAAAGCCATAGAGACAGACTCTGCTTCTCTTCAGAAAGATCTATTTCTCTGTTTCACCAGGGGGGAGAAAGGAAATAAGCCCTTCTAGAGATCCCTGCCATTTTTCTCTTCAAGGGCTTTATAATCCCATATATCATTTGGGCATATTCAACAAATCTGGCTGAGTTCAACAGTTGCACATTTTCCCCTCAGAGGTCAACGAGTTCTCCCAAATCAAAATATTGTTTAGTGTTAAAAGCAGCAGCTAAACATGATATTAAAGCTTGAGGACTTTTAGCACAGTGAAAGGCATTGAGAGAATGCCTCCTATTCAGTGGAAATTAAAATCTTCCCCAAGACATGCCCTGTGAATTAAGCCAAAGAATGCACAGAAGAAAAATCTCCCACAGAGCTGCACTGTAACCATCCATGGTCATGCTCAGCATCAGTAAATTACTGCACATCAGACACAGCCTCGAGGGATCTCAGCAAAAGTTGTTAAAGGATTTAACGAAAGGACAAAAATTGTGTTTAGATAAAGCTCAAACCCAGGCTTGAAGAGTCACTAGGGTGGAATTTATTCCCAAAGGCAGTGGCAGAGATGGTGAAAACCTGTCCCTTTTGGCAGCTTCTAAAAAAATTACCACATTAACCTTTGTAAGATCACAAATGTCATCAGACACTTCTGTGTCCCTGCCAACCACCTGCAGCTGGGGTTTCCATGGGGTCCCTCAAGTGACAAGAGGCACACATAGATGGGAGATTTGCTTATATGGAATGGCTTCAGACTGCCAGAGAGTGGGTCTAGATGGGATATTGGGAATTAGGAATTGTTCCCTGGCAGGGTGGGCAGGCCCTGGCACAGGTGCCCAGAGCAGCTGTGGCTGCCCCTGGATCCCTGGCAGTGCCCAAGGCCAGGCTGGACGGGGCTTGGAGCAATTTGGCACAGTGGAAGGTGTCCCTGCCATGGCAGGGAGGGGAATGGGATGAGGTTGAAGGTCCCTTCCAACCCAAACCATTCTGTGATTCTGGGTTACAGGACAGGATCTGTGTGGATCTGAGGAAGAGGCAGCAGCAGAGGGAAGTTGGGCACTCCTGCATTTGGGTGTGAGCAGGAGTAAACCATGAGACAGTGATTCCTGGCAGTTTCAGCTTTTCTATTTTTCACATTCTGTGCTGCTTTAGTCTGTGGGTCTGGGCTTTATCTGAGGGGATGCTGAGCTCTCTGTACAGAGCAGGGAGACAAAACAATTCCTGCTCCAGCTGGGCACCAAGGACAAATGATCCAAATCTCAGCCCAGCAGCACAAACCCCGTGGGCTGGAGAGAGAAAAACCAGCAGGGTGGGACTGCCTGGGCTGGAGCTGGAATGGGACAATGAACTCCAAGGTGCCAATGGAGCAGAGCTGATCCCAGGGAGAGCCCCCGGGAGCGCTCGTGCATTTTGGGGCCATTTTGGGGCATTTGGGTGCAGCCCTGGCTGGGCTCTGGTGCTGCCCAAGGTGGATCCATGAGGAGATCCCTGAATAAATCCCTGCTTTATTCTTTAGCTCTGTCCAGTCTCAGTTCCAGGGCAGCCCTCACAAGGCACCAGCAGAACTCCCCTGATTTGGGGAAGGTCAGCAGCTGCCACCTGGGTGTCTCTTTGCTGGCCCCAATCTCGTGGTTTCATTCATGCCCTTTGTAACTGATTAAACCCCAGCCTCATTTGGATTTTGTTTCCAGCCTGGAAATACAACACATAACCACAATACAATCACATTGGAAAACATTCTGATGAAAAAGGTTGTTTCTTGATATGTGGTTAGACTGTCACTAAAATATTTGTCTACCACTGTAAAGAAAGGGGAATCCCCTCTATGCTGGGCTGGCTAAAATGGACACACAGCTTTATGTCCTAAATAAGGACACAGCAGGATATTCAATCTGAAACATGCAGAAAACACTTTCTTCCCCTCTCCATTGCAGTTTACTGTTATTTCCATCTGACTGTTCCAGGCTGGTCCTCTCTCAGGATATAAATTCCCAAGGGAAGCTCTTAATATCCAGACATTGCAAACAAAATATCTTTGTAAGACTATTACTGAGCTGTTTTTACATAGCAGAGACTAACTTGGGCCTTTTACTGCCTCAGAAACCCAACTCTTTCAGTTTTGTCCCCAAACCACACTCCTCTTGCTCTGCAAAGCTAAAAAGCTGAATTGTTTCAACACACCAAACTGAGCCTTACTGCAGCTGGGGAAGAGCAAACATCGCAAGAATTGAACTTGAACTTTATAAAGAGCAAGTTAAAGGTCACAGCTGCTATTTGACACCTGGAGTTTAATCAGGGGGGATGAGGAAAAGCCAGACACCCCCCAAGCCTCTCCTTCCTTCAGCCATTCCCTCATGATGGGCCACAGTACACACAGCAAGCAGGGCTTGGGTACAGAATATTCCAATTGAATTCCCAAAGTCTTGGGTGGAAATAATTAAAAAAAAAAATCTCACTTCTATGTGCACAAGTGTTTTTCTTGATGGATTTGCAGCCAAGAGTGCCCGTTGAAGACCTTTCCTTCTTGCTGCCAAAACAAACACAATTCCTGTTTATTGTTTGAAGAACAATCAAATGATGCATTATTCAGTTTTCACTGGATTCATCTGACACTACACAATGGATTTGAAAAAAGAAACAGCTAAAAGAAATTAAACCAAAGGATTCAAAGTGAAGAGATGAAACACAAGCTGGGCAGATGAAATAAGAGTTTGAAAGCCAAAAGCAACATTAGTTGGAGAAGTGAAGGAAAAGTTTAATCTATCTTCTTTTAACTGCTGCCCACCCCTGTCTTGCCTCCTTCCCTACCCATCACAAATCTTCCTGTGGCATTCCCAGACACAATCCCGAGTCTTTCATTGAACTTGGAATACTGCAAAACCTCTGCAAGGACCACTGAACATCCAAGCTGAGACCTACAGCTACAAGAAAGCGATTCTTTTTTTTCTCTTGGAAACCCTTCAGAACCCCTCCTCTGCCCCTTTTATTTTCTTTGTCTGTTTTCAATGCAGAAACAGTTTTCAAAAAACAAAGGGTCCAGTGAATGATTTAATAAATTCTGGATTAAGTAAGGACTGAAATATGCCATAGACTTAATTTTAACAGCTGGAATATATATATATATATATATATATATATACACACACACACACACATATATATATATATATATATATATATATATATATCTTTTCAATGGGCTCTAAGAGGAGAGGAAGGAATTTAGAAAGGGAAGAGAGAGTGTTTAAAGACAGCAAAGCTCTGCTGCAGTTTTCCAGAGCCTCCATGGGGAAATATATATTCTCTAGAGGAAGGCGAATGAATGGGGACTACACACAGAATAATTTTACGGTGTGTGGCAGGGGAGGTGGAGGAAAAGGTGTTGGATAACAGTGGCAGAAAGGGAAGAAAGGCTCCGGGGAAGGGGAGATGCCCAGGCAGGCGCTGCCCTTGGCTCTCAGAGCAGATGCAGCAATTCCTGCCAGGGAGCAGCCTGGGCTCTGTCACTGGGCATTGCACACTGAGCTCTTTGTAGTCCTGTCTGTAATGGTCTCCCTTTCATCCCGGGGCTGGCAGGGATGCAAAGGGCAGGGAAAGATGGTGGAAACATTTCAGAGGGCTGAGAGACAGAAGGGGATCACAGCAAAACAGATTTCCCCATGGGCTGTGGTGCAGGAGCACAGCAGAGGTTTGAGGGGAAGTTGAATTGGGAGATTGAAACTCAAGGCAAGATAATTTTCATTTAGGGTCTCAGACTATTTACATTCCAGCTGCAGCTGTGAATGGTCCTGGATAACCCCCAGCCCCAGAACCCCTCCATCTTCTGGGGCTGACAGGCTCAACCTGTGCCAAGCAGGAAGGGTCATTTATTTTCTGTCCCCTCAGAGAGACTGAGGGCAGGTAACCACTCTGCCAAGCTCTCCAAAGAAAATGCTTTATCTTTCCCACAGCTTGAGATCCAAATTCCCAAAGTACAGCTATACTTCTACACTGGCTCAACTCCTTGTGTTTTTTTATCCCAGATCTTGTATCAGTGAAATTGGAGGGTAACAGAAGCCTGAGGTCTTTATTGGGGGTGCTCACCTTTAAGGAGAGGTTGATAAAATGGATAATACTGCTGCAGACTGCTGGGAGTTTGTTCAGGAAGTCTCACTCACACCTTGCTGTGTTTAGGCTTTTCAGCTGTTCACATCCCATCATTTTCATCCTTGGTAAATTCTGCGAGACATTTTGATAACAGATGAACTCAGTTTCTTGCTCTCTTTAAGGCAGTACTGTGGCTTCTCACAAGTCAATTTGCACCATCAGGTGCCAACAGGAATATTTCATGGTCTGAGTCAGGACACACCTGCTAAAGCTGCAGTCAGATCCTCTCATGCCAAGTCCTAAATTCTTACAGAAATTACTTCTTTGACTTTCTCCTGTTTGGACAATACCTGCCTTTAATTATTCTTTCCTTTTCTGAGAGAAAAAACCCAGCAAACTCTGTTCCTAGGGAGCACTGAAAACTTCAGTCTGAGGATCTCAAGATTTAGTGAACTTCACCAAATGGTACCAGCTGAGGGGGAAAATTCACACAAATTCCCTCCTGGACTTCCTAATGTTTGTTCCCCTTTTATATTTGTCCACAGGCAGCTTAAGGAAAAGGAAACACACAAACATTTTGGGGTTCAACAGCCTTCTGTGCTCAGGCTCCTGTTTAAAGTGGTGACTGCATCCCTCCTGAAATGCCCCTACATTCACCTGCTCTTCCACTGGGGAATCCTCCCTGTTCCAGCAGAAAGAAACTTTGTCCTTCTGCTTAAATGCAACAGCCTCATCATTAGAGCACCTGCTTGGAATGCCAGAGGCACAGGTTTGAGTCTTTTCAGGGGAGAGGAAACTGAGCCAGAATCTCACACCTGACTGAACATCCCAGCTTCTAAAAAACAAGGTAGGAACACCATCCTTATGATTTTGTTTTGCTTTACTTGGACCAAACCACTGCAAGTATTTGCAGTTAAATAAATTTTTTAAAGGATTGTTTCATTTTAGACAGAAGTGGAAAACACTGAAAACATAATTTGATTCAAACAGGTCTCTAAATTCAAGCAAAGAATAAAAGGAAAATACTTGCTCAGACAATTCTTATATTTGATCCATCCTATTCCTGATTAAAGTGTCTTGGTTTTTTTTTTTTTTTTCTACTTCCAACCCAGTTTCTTTCTCCACACCCTTCTCCCAGCTCTCTACTTGTGTTGTCTCATTCTTTCAGCTTCCTCCATGGAGCTGGGCCAGACCCTTAGAGCTGAAAATGATGGGTTATACCCTGCAATGATGGACTTTGCTGTCCTGGAACGACCCAGGGCGCCCTCATGGATCAAGCACAGCCTTGACCTCCTGATTTCCTGGAGCACTGCAGAATCTGAGCAGCAGGAACCTCCCACTTCACTGGACAGCTCAGTATTTCATTTACAGGGACTGATGTCAGCTCGAACATGTGGCAATTGGAAAGACAACATTTGTACTCTGGGAACAGCAAAAGCTGTTTCCTTTGCTTTGAAATGAGATCTCCAAGCTGGCCTCGGCCTTGTGCTGCAGGAAAAGCATTTTTCTGAGCTTCCATCTCACCAGTGGAGATCAGGGTCTGTCAGAATGCTCTAAAAGTGGTCTTTAAGCCCATTCTGGGCATAAATCCCCATATTTACCAACAAGTGGATCACAAAGGGGTCCAGCAGTGTTAAAACACAACATGAGAACGGGACAGCACTGCAGCTCTGGAGTGGGAATGTTGTGAAACCTTTGGAATCCACAAGCAGGGATCAGCTGCGCCTTTGCCCGTATCAAAGTCATGACATCAGGGGGTTCTGGCTCTTTCCACCCTGCTTTGCATGTCCACCCAGAAGCTCCCTCCACTCTCCAAGTCTCAGCTTCCCAGCAGCCTGTGGAGAAGTCAGTGAAAAAGCCTGGACATGGCACTCGGTGCCGTGGTGAAGTTGATGAGTAGCTGCTGGGTCATAGGTTGGACTTGGTGATCTCAAAGTTCTTTTCCAGCCTGGCTAATTCTGTGATTCTGTGGAGGGACACAAACAAATCCAGAGGTCCTTGGGTGTATCCCACGCAAAGCGTGGATGGTGCTCACCTCTGACAGCTACAATGGACACAAGGACAGCTCTACCTTAAAGGGGATAAATCCTTTCTACATTTTGTTCCATACTTTACAAAAAAAAAAAAAAATCTGCAAGCTCTGGCCTGAAATCACTTTTTAATTCCAAGTTTTCTATGAAATATTTTAAGAGCATTGCCAGAGCCAATTGTCCCATTTCTTAAAAATAAATCTCAGTAGGAAATCCACATGGACTCCATTTCCTCCTGGGCCATTTTTCCCCTACTGGGAGCAAAAACAGATTTCTGAAATTCTCCCAGCAGGAAACATTCTGTGATGTCTCTGCTTTAGCATGGCACCATCTCATCAGAAAACCCACTGTCCTCAGGCCTAATTTTATTCTACCAAAGTTTATTCATAGAACATCTTATTTTCATCAGGGAAATCCTTGAGAGCATCTCAGCATTGCGAAATTCAGTGTGAGATTATTTCCCTCAATAAACTGATTTTAATGTCTAGGACAGAGCTGTATTTTAGGGTTTTTTATCAGTTGCAATGCAGTTCTTCATCAGGCTGCACTTTAAACTGGGTCTGTGAAGTGATCTGTAATTAACTGACCTAATATATGTACCAGGGCTAAATCCATACTGCTCCTCTTTGTTTTTCTCCCCTCCCCACACACATCCCTGCTTTGTTTTCCTGACTCGTTTGGAAATCTCTGCCACCAAAAAGTTGTTCAGTACATCCAGGACAAATTTAGCAGATTGGCAGCGTGTGGAGCTGGAAAGTGATTTTATCATGGGCTTTCCTCTGAGAGGAATCTTAGCAGCAAATCATGCAATTGTCCTGAAATTCTGAGATACTTTCAGAGGTTTTGGTTGTATTATTTGTGGGCACACAAAATAAGTAAGGACTTATTCCTCATTAATAAAGCAAGAAATAAGAATGAGCAATTTTGCTTTGTGTATTTAGCAGGAACATTTTGAGAAATGCAACAATTAACTCCAAGCTCAGAGTGCCAAATGTTCGCAGTTTTTCTTAAAATAAGATTTCTGTTTTCTGAGAAAAGCTGAGATTTCAATTAGAAAGCTGAAAACTCCCAATTAAAATTTTAAATTTTAAGTTATTTTTAAAAACACATGATTCTTCCTAGAGAATTTTATCAGGGCTTTTGAATTATGTGAGGAAAAAAGCTCAGGTGGAAGAATATCTGAGCAGTGCCAGTAATGACACAATCTGTCATTATTAAAATGCCACACCTGCCATCCACAGCACCTTGAACCATGGCTTTGTTCCTGCTTAGGGAAGAAGTCACTCTGAGAGGTGCAGTAGCAATGGATGCACAAAAAAAACCAGCCAAAAATCCTCAAAAAACTCCCCAGAATCACAGAAAGTTGACAATTCCAGTTTTTAATGGATAATAAACCTCACAGCAGCACTTGTGCTGATGGAACAGATCTCCCTGGAGCCTCTTTTTGCCTTTATCAGGAGATTTTATAAACAGCTGCTCATTGTTGACCACCCATCCTGTTCCAAGAATAAATTTGTTAGGGGTGAACATTGAAAAATCAGTTTATTGATTTATTTCCTAATTCAAAAGGGAAAAAAGATTGTAAGGAATCAAGGGAACTTCTCCTAGTCACCTCATTGTGGACTGAAGACAGGGCTTGATTTTGCCAACACTGTTCATTCTTTACATGATTTCATGTGAAGCTGAGTAAAATAAAGCTGAGAACAGCCCAGCCTGTTGTCCTGTATCACAATAAATGAATATACACCCTACAGCACTGGCTGAGCAACAGGTTTGAAATCAGAAGGCAGGAACTTTGCCCTGAAGAAATGGGAAAAAAAAACATAAATAATCACCCAGAACAAGTCAAATTTGGGAGTCTGTTTTGATTTTAAAAATCTCTACACAACTATTGCTTCAGATCTCTGGAAACCAGAGCAGGAGGACGTGGAGAGAGGTTCTGATTTCAGCTCCCTCCCAGCAGCTGAGGGCTTAACAAGGAACATTCCCGTGCCCCAGCTTGTCCTGGGGCCGAATCTCATTAACTTGTAGGAGCACAGAGAGGAACAGATGTGGGTTTAGAAATGGCCCAGGGTGTTGTAAGAACCAGAGCAAATCCCAGAGGAGGGCAGGACAGACGCCACAGCGGTCCCTGAGCTCTTGTCCCCTGACTTTGGGTGGCAGGAGGGGAGCAGGGGTGTTGTGGCACGGCTTCACACGGTGTCACGGGCAGAAATTAGCTCAGCTTGCAGTGACAGACAGAGCCTGGCCCCTGTTTTCTCCCAAACATCACCTTTCCCAAGGCACAGAGCATTGACCATGAGTGTCACTTGTCAAATGGAACCTTTTGGCAGCACTCCCCTGGAATGACAAGCAGCTGGAGGGGAGCAGCACAATGACCCATTGAGGAGGGAAAGGAGAAAGCTTTTTGCCACAAGGCAGTGTTACAGGTCTTTCTGAAGCTGAAGGAAAGGTAATTAGAGGTCCTGGATAATCCATTCCCCTCACGTCACTGCAATGGAAAAAGGACCTCCACAGATTTTCCACAAAATTTCTTATCCTGCTGGAGACTCCCTTTGTTTTGACCACATGGAATTCCAGTGTAGTCCCTGAGTGTGAACGTTGTGTGGAATAATTGCAGCACTGGAGAACTTTTGCTTACAATGGCTCCACAGATTTTTTTGGTATTTCCAGTCCATCTTACTCAATTTAATGTGTTTTGCCACAAAAAAGCTGAAGAGCCAGGTCAAACTTGGAATGTAAGACATTAAGAACACTTGACTGCTCTTGTGATATGGAATTAAACTTCCTAATCTGATCATTAGTATTTTGATAAAGGTACTGATACAACAAAATTCCAACCCAAACAAACCTCTTTCAGCATCCCAGACTGGATATTTTGGAGTAAACATCCAAAATAAAGTTGTAAATTGAAGTGGAAAAAAAAAAGACAAAACAAAGCCAGTTTCAACTCAAAAATCCATGCTGTAATTAAAGTTTGCAAAAAGTATCACAAAGGGAAATGTCCTGAAATGCGAGGGCATCAATCATGATGGGAAAGGCAGTTGTCCTGGGATGAAAACACTATAAAAAAAAGAAGAGTTGACAGAACTGATGAGTGAAGGAAAGTGAAGGAAGAAGTGGCTTATGGCACACTGAAATTGTTTGCTAACTGCCAGGCACAACAGGTGTGTGTGGGAAGAATGATGTGTTCCCTTAAATATGAAGGAGAAGGGAAGCTGAACAAAATGAAAAAAAAAAGACAGAAAATATGGAGCTAGTGGCTTTCAGTGTTTCCTGCAGAAGCAGCAGAAAGCTGAAGTGACAGATCCCTCTCAAGAACTTTTAAACACGTTGGAAGTGAGTCCATTCCCAGCAGCTCAAAGTCTGAGCAGACAAGGCACACAAAGGAAGGGGTAGGAGGGGAATAATTATCCAGAATTTATGGTGGGGAACAAAGGGACTAAGTTACTTGTCACACAATACCTCGTGTTTGAAACACCTCATGTCACAGGCTGAGCAATAAAGACCACCCTTTCTCCTGACAGGGTATTTTTAATTGCACTCCATTCACAGGCAAGGAAGGCTCTGTCACTGAGAAGTATTAATCCTCCTAATTAAGTGGAGTGCTTGAAAAGCAGTCAAGAAAACAAGTGAAGGAGTGAAAGGAGCTGAATCCCATCAGAAATAAACACTAGACTTCTTGCTAAATATGACAGAGCCCCCAGGGAGTGCAGTGCTGGAGACAGATTGGTGTTTCTTGAGGATCATTAAAAGCTTGAGAAGCATTTCAATTTTAAGGCTATAAAAGCACCATGGAGCCCCTCTGGAGTGGGACACAGCCAGTGGGAGGTCTGAATGGAGCCCTTCAGCTCCTGCTGCCTGGTCATTTCAGGCTCTTTTCTTGGCTCAGCACTCACAAGAGAAACAACCAAAATGGAAAGCTCACCTTGAAATAAGAATCGAAACTCAAGACATGGAAAAATCAGCCAACATTTTGTAAATGCTTCACCCAACCCATAAATTAAGAGCATGGATATCACCCCCTCCATGAAATGGTTGGACAGCTGATGACAGAAGCAGCAGTGGGATGGTGCCTTGGAATTCAGATACTTTAAAGCTCCATTATCAGAGCCCTTGCAGATCAGCAGCTGCATCAGCACGTCACAAATCAGAAAATCAGAACTGAGGTTTCCCCAGCTTGAATGGAAATAAACATTTCCAAAAAGTGCTCTATTGTTGGTCTTTGGGACTCTTCCTCTACAGCTCCAAAGCACTTGGGATTGCCTCCTTAGTAATAAATATTCATGGTATGTATGGTAGCAATAATTTGGATCCAATTCTTCAAATTAAGTAAATTAAGTTGACACCTTCAAGTCACATTTTTAGTCTTCATTGTAGTTCTCAGATTTCCTGTTCTCATATTTTGGGGTTTTTTGTCCTCCATCTTTTCAAGCTTGTCTCAAGCCTTACTTTTTTACATTTTTCCTTTAACCTTTTACATTTTTTCTTTTACTTTTTGGTGTCTGTAGCAGCTTTTCCCCAGCTCTTGGGTTCTGTCATTGAAGATGACTCAATCACTTCCACTCTGAATTTGGATTCTTTATTTGACCAGTTCCATTTATCTATTAATCCCTTTACGTTCTTCTCTTTTTTTTTTTTTTTTTTTGAGTCTTCTAGGTTTCTTTTGTTTGGTTGGTTTGTTTTGGTTTTTTTTTGTTTGTTTCTTTGTTTGATTTTTTTGATATATATTCCTGATATCTTTAACATTGACTGTAAATAAATTCCTGTCCTCTCCCATAATTGAGTCTGACCTCCACAAGCACAAGTTCATCCCTCACTTCCCTTCAAATATCTATTTATTCTTTTAAAACCAGTTCAGACTCACTTTTGCTTCTTGTTTTATATCCCAAGTGCCTGAGAAAATGGAATTGCTCAGAAACTTTTTTGCAGAAGGCATAAAAGCCCTTAAGTCCTCCATTCCCCAATTCAAACAATGGAATAAGGAAAGCCCTGTTGCCTCAGCACTGTCAAGGCAGCAATTCACAAAATTACAGCAGGGTATGAAGGTCAGTAATGCAGCCAGTCCTCCTCAGCTGGAATTCCTGACACACAGGAGTCATTGTCCATCAGAAATGAGCAAAAGAGAATTACTGAGGATTTCTTCCTCTCTCTGAGTAAACAAGGTCAGACACGACATCCAAGAAAACCCCTAAGTCAGCAAAACAAAAAGGGATTTTGTTCTTCCAGGACAAATATGGTCAAAAGGAAAGGAAGAAAAGGCCTTTGGGCCATGTGAAGAGAGACTTGTCAAAGGCAACTTTTATTTCATTGTGATGCTATTTCAGCACAACTCTATCCTGGCATTTCTAGAGGGGGAAAAATTGAAAAGCCAAATAATTGCCAAAGAATTGAAGTTAAACAAACAAAATACTAATCCACATTCCCAGAAATTAATTTCAGTAAACTTTTTATTTGATCCTCTGAACTTTTAGAACAAGAGAAAGTTGAAAAAAAGTATTCAATTAGCACATTCTGGACTTTTGAGTCCAGTGGTCCAAAAGTACAGAATATATTTAGCTACAATAATTAATTTAACCTCAAAGACTTGGTTTCATCAATGCCTGATATGATTTTTCTTTCAGAATATGTGGCTTTATATTGGAACCTCTATTACAAAATGAATTCTTAAAGCATTGTTTGAAAGTAACAACTCCTTTCTAAAACAGACGCTCCCCAAACAGTGTTGGTTCTCCCCATCTGAACAGATAATCAGGGAAAGGTTCTGTGCCCAACTCAGCATCAGAATGAGGAGCTGAGATTATAAAAAAAAAAACCCTACATTTTCCACAAACTCAAATAAAAATCTGTAGCTGCAAAACAGTGTGACACCACTGAAAAACTCCACAGCCTTCAATTGTTGGTATTTAGTTTGGATTATTTTTGTATTATCTTTAAATGCTGTTAGAAAATCCTTTGGGAGATGTGGGCTGAATTTCTATTTTTCTTACAGAAAGTCAATTTCATCAGTGAGGCAGAAAAAGATCACATTAGAGTACAGCATTAGCAAAAATTTAAATATCATCTTTCTAGCATAACCCCATTTCAGAAAGCAGCACTGCTCACCTCCCAGGAGGGCTGACATTTAAATATTTATAGGATCAAATGCTAATGACAGAAGATTTACTCAACCTTCTTTCCTTGACAAAAAATGACACAGTTCTAGAATGCCTCTCCGAGTATTTTAATTGTGCTTCCTTTTAAGTGGCAATAATCAGGGATTTCTCCTTTTTGCCTTTAGTGGAGGTCAGCAGGCTCAGCTCCATCAGGTCATGGCAGGGGCCTTGTCCACACCCTCAATGTGGGTTCAGGTTTTACATAAAATATATCAATGAATCAACAGCTTTCTAATAGCTCGTTATGTCAGCTCCAACTGCTCCTTTGGATCACATTCTCACTGACATCAAACTCACATCTCTAGTCTTGGAGCAGCCTGACTCTTAAGCTGATTTTACACTGATTTAACACAAATCTGACCAACCTGGCATTGCTAAGACTTCAGATGGGACCTTAAGTTTGCTGTTGGTAAATGAACTACTAAATAAATTCTTTACTTATCAAGCACTGGAATATTAATTTAAAGACAAAATGGAGTTTTAGGAACACACCTTCATAGAATCCTGGAATGGTTTGGGTTGGAAGGGACCTTAAATGTCATCCAGTGCCACCCCCTGCCATGGGTAGAGACACTTCCCACTGTCCCAGGGTGCTCCAAACCTCAGCCTGGCCTTGGACACAGCCAGGGATGGAGTCAACTTCCTTGGTCCCTCTGAGGAAAACACAATCTCATCCTAAAATTGAGACTGCAATGTTACACATATTCAACAGGCAAGCCACAGCAGATGTTGAACCAGCAATTCTGTGCCAAAAACTTGGGATTATTATCCAGGAAAAGTGAGTTCACCACACAGGGGAGTTGTTGCTGGGTGCTTAAGGTGATTATGTCCCGTGAACTGGCAAGGTTTGATGTCTCAGGGCATGGTGGACAAACAGCTCCTTGGAAAATGAAGATTTGCCTACCTGACACAGTTAAGGTGACACAACCTCCCTGTGTATGAATGCATGAACCCTTTCCTTCCCCATGGGAGAGGCATAGAAACAGTCAGCTGCCTGTTGATATCAATGAAACATAACCATAATTCAAGTTTCTCCAGAAAACAGTAATTTCATATGGTGATTTTTACTTTTCTCTGGTTGTCTCTGTAGGAATTCGAAATCTATTGCTACTCAAGTCCTCCTCTTATAGATTTATGTTTTATATGGCAAAAAAGAAGGCATCAAATATTTGCAAGAAGCGCTGAATGGATTAAAATAAGCAGGTAAAAACTGCTGGAGTGATTCCCCTCTCTGATCACAACTGATCCCTTCTTGCTTTCTCCACTGAGTTCCTCAGCAGCACTGCTAAGATTTCCCCCAAAGCAACAACCTGAGCTGAAACAGTTCTAAATCACCTTCTCACCATTCAAAACAGCAAATTCAGCCCCTAAATATCTCCAGGGCCCTGGGCTGGCATTCAGAGACGTGCCCAGAGAACTTTATTCAGCTGAGACCACTCTTGCCTGTGAGTTTTTATGGGTCAAGTCACAGGTCTGGGTAGAAAAACTTGCTCATTTATTCATCTTGAGCATTATGATCTCACAGGCTCTAAGGGTGCTCCTCCTTAGAAGTGACATTTGAATTTCAGGGGGTGGTGGGTGCTGCTGCTTTGTTTTCTGCTCTATTTTATAGTCATTTCCACTGAGTTGTTTTTTAAAGTGATGTTTGTGTTTGATGTGTTTAAGCAGGATACGATGTATAGTAAAATTTATGAATGTAAATGTATATATTATTTCATCTTCTGGAAGAAAATCACTATCCCCATCCACTGTTCATTCTAAGCACAAATATAACTTATTAATCAAGAATAGAGGCAAAAGAATCAAACAGAATCTACCTGACTGCATTATGGAGTAAATGATTGCTCCTCAACACCCCATAGATAAGATGAGCTTTTCCTCCTCCTGGCACACCTCAAAGGAGGCCTTTTATCATGAGACAGAATGTCAAAGGGTTTCAAATTATTAAAGGCAAGAACAAATCACAATTCTTCCTCCTTCCCCTCCCCCAGAAAAGATTAATGTAAAGCACCTTGGGATTTGTCTGCATAAAAAGCTTGGTACAAAATAATAGTTGTAAAAAACGCTTGACAGCATTTGTCAAATGCTGTCCTTTGAATAAGTGACATCTCTATTAAAACCCCTCTCCATCAGGATTCCATTCAGCTTCAGTAAATGGGAAGTGTCAGGCAGTCACAATATATTCCCAACTGATGCAACTAAAAAAGAATCTAAAGCAAATTCCAGCAGGCTGATTCCAGCAGGCTTCAGATGCACTTTTAAAACACTTTCCTTAGAGCCTGTTTTCTTTTGCTGACAGATGCTTTCATAGACCTGCTAAGTTCTGAAGCTGGCTGAGAGTAATCACCCAGGCAGAGGCTGCATGGGCAGAATAAGCAGCAGTGAATAAAACCCCATATTTTGAATGAAACTTGAGCACTTTTGCCAATATCAACAGGTACCACACCATTGTTTCCTGGAGATTCATCTGCTTGTGTAAGCTGTCCCTGTTCTCCCTGGCAGGAAAGGGAAGGCTGCTTTCAAATTTCACCTACATCAGCACCACTAAGGAGCAACACCACAAAAACAGAATTAGTTCCAGTTTATATCAAGATTACAGAGGTTGAAGCCCTTGAAATTTCAATTTTCCAGTCAGTGAAATGTAGACAGCAAGTAATACTTGCCTACCTTAGGAGGGATTTGGGCTGACACATTAACATTTGCTCAGCATTCACAAACTTCCAGCTCAAATAATTCACATATTCTAAATTTGCTTCGAGTTCATCCTGTACTTAATGCCAGCAATTTCAATCATCTCACACCAGAAGATGTTTGGTCAGCTTTTTTTCTGCCTGGAACATACTATTTTGTGCTGCTGTGGCCAAATACAACACAGCCAGCTCCCATGGCACCTGGCCAGACCCAGGGCTTCTCACCTGGCAGCAAACCCCCAGTGCCAGCTCAGCGGCCTGAGTGCATCTCCTTACATGAAAAACAAGAAACCACAAGCACCTCCAGCTAAATTTAATTTCCCTTCCCACTTTCCAGTCTGGAGGAGTGAAGGACTTTTGCTTCAGGCTTTTTAATTAAAGTTTCCCTTCTACAACTGCACTGGGTTCACCCTGGAGGTGTTCTTAGGCTTGCACAGCACCTGGAGAGCCAAAAGATGGAGATTCCTGGAATCCAGGAATGTGTCAGGCTGGACAGGGTGAGCAGGATGGACTCTGGTGAGGTTGGGATCAAAGCACACACACAGAAGTTGGGCTGCATCCTCCCTTGTCCATGTGCAGGATCACCAGGAGTGCAGGAAGGAACAAGAATCCAGAAGTCAGCATTCAGTTTAAGAAACCAAAGTCACACAGGGGTTTTTAAGCCACAAAACGATACCAAAAATGTAATTTTCTTTGTAAAAACTGTAGGATTTAATTATCACCATTGGCTGTTGTTGAAATCCCCCATCAGTGCCTCAGTTTACCTCCTCAGAGTTCAACCTGGGCTTTAGATTTTCCTGCACTTTTGTGCTGGACCAGAACCCCCAGGCACGCTGTTGATCTGTTCCCTGCCTGTGCCCTGGCTGTGTGTGAATGAAATCCCA
Source organism: Chloebia gouldiae (assembly GCA_003676055.1). Classification (NCBI taxonomy): domain Eukaryota; kingdom Metazoa; phylum Chordata; class Aves; order Passeriformes; family Passeridae; genus Chloebia; species Chloebia gouldiae. Next base: position 6,106,045 of record QUSF01000027.1, on the reverse strand, counting down.
GCTCTGCATGACAGAGTCACAGAATCCTGGGATGGGACAGGCTGGAAGGGACCACAGAAGGGCATTTGGTCCCACATTCCTGCTCCAGCAGAGCACTTGGCATGGGACCGTGTCCAGATGGTTCTGGAAGAGCTTTAAAGAAGCTACAATAACAGGGAAGGGTTGATGGAAATAGAATCTCCCTCTTGAGCTGGTTGCCAGCTACATCCAACAACCACATTTAATTTATTTTGCCACCAAATGGCAAAACAAGCCCATCACAATTTTTTAGCAGAATTTTATGGAGAAAGTGACATGTGTTGGGGATTAAAATGAATGAAAGAGAACCAAAACCTCATCATTTTGGAACATCGCGTCCTGGAACACAAGAGAAAATTTGGACCTAAAAATCAAGATTCATTTTCACAGCAAGTATTTCCCACTTGCTGCCAAAGAAGACAAAGAGGAAATAGGAGAGTTAATGAAAAATAAGCCAAAGCCCACAACTTCAGTACAAAACAGGGACATGGATGATACCTGAAAGTGAATTTTAACCTTCTGGCAGCGTTGTTTTCCAAAAGAGGCCACACATGAAGCAGCCACACAAAAGCTGTGACTGCAGTGCTGAGGGAAATGGATGCTTTGGAAGAGTGAGGCATGAAGAAGGGCTGGAACTTTTTACTGAGACAAAAATACGCTGCAGCTGGGCCTGGTGAATCCCAAAATGTGGTAATACATGGACTTCTGTGTAGTGCCAGGCCATTGATAAATTGAGAAGCACATGAATGCAGAATTAGCATGTTGAACAACAGAATTAGGACAAACTGATTATCAGGACACTCCTTGTTTAATGTGAGGCCCTGACTGGTTCCTTAGGCTGCATTTCAGCCCAGGTGGTCACAATTTACCCAAAGCCACTCACCAGTAGGATTTTACCATGAAATACTGCAAGGATTTGTCTTCAGACCAAGCTGAAGACTCCCAACCAAAACATTTTACATATCCCAGTCATTTTTTCCATACAGAAGTCCTTAATTTTTCCCATTCAGAGGAAGGGCCTCAAACAAAGGGCTGGACTGACGGATACAGAGAATATTCAGAACTATAATGAGGAGCTTTGCCACAGGGCCAGTCATTTTTAAACAAGGAGTTTAAATTTCTCATGGGTCAATTCAGGAATCAGTCATGAACAACCCCAAATTACCCCACAGCTATCAGCACACAGATAAATGGAGATGAGTTTAATTAGATAGAAGAAATGCTCTGCAGATCAGTCCTCCATCTGTACATGAACTTTTTTACTTCATGAACTACTCCTGCAGGTGAACTCTTTCCAAATAAGATTTTACACCCTGAGGAATGTCCGTTCTTCTACCTATATCCCTTTCCCCTAAATCACAGAATCCTTTGGGTTGGAAAAGACATCTAAAATGAAATTCAGCTGTTAACCCAGCACTGCCACTTTCACCATTAAGCCACAGGTCCTAGTGGCACATCCAAGTATTGTTTTTAACATTTCCAGGTGTGGTGACTCCACCACATCCCAGGGCAGCCAGTTACAATACCTGACTACTCTTTCAGTGAAGAGTATATCCAATCTCAATCTCTTCTGGTGCCATTCAAGGCCATTTCCCCTCATCCTGTCACTTGACCCAGGAGAAGACCTTGACACGAGCCTCACTGCACCTTCCAGCTGCTCTCTGAAGGGAATTATCAACCCACAGTTCCGATGTTCAGCGTCAAATTGCTGCCAAGGGCAGCAGAAAAAAATGAGACCTTGGGTTCACCAGACGAGGTAAATAACCCATAAATATCTTAAAGAGAGTAGAAAACAGAGCCTGCTTTGTGGGAAGGGCGGATGTGATGGGCAGAGGTGGCGATGTCCCCGTGTGTGGGAAATGAATTTGCAGAGAATTCTCAAAGCCTACCAGAAAACTCACATAGTGTGCGTCTGTATGTAAACTTTGAGATAAGAAATGATGCCTTAGAAATGCCATGGAATAAGACAGACATTGTTGAGAGAGAAATGGAACTAGAAACAAGTTTCAAAGGATGGCCTTGCAAATAAGACTGGATACTTTGGAGAAATAGAGCTATGAAAGATGCAGTGGAGTAGGACCCGTGAGGGGTAATTTTACATGATTGGCTTTAAGGCATGGTGTGGCTAAAGCTGATAGGCCAAGAAATGCTTAAAATAGATTTAAAGTAGGAAATAGTTGGCTTCTGATTCTGCTGGCGTGAATTATAACATCTGTATTGTGTCCTTCACATGAGACTGAAAATGGAATGAAAGTTTTTTAAAACGCCTCTCAGTTGCCCATGTCTGGGCCAGAAAAGGGCATAATCTGGGTAAGAAAAGGGCATTGTCCAAGCCCCGAGCGCTCCGAGCCGCTCGGGGCGAAGGGCGCTGTCCGCGGTGCTGAAACACCGAGCGCGGCACCGACAGCACACCCAGGAGCGGTGCCTTCATCAATCTTCATTAATTAACATTCACCTGCACCCACCCAGAGTCGTGTGTCCAGTCCACTCCAGTTTTAAAAGAGCTGTATCCCAATATTTGCCCACAAAGAATCTGCTGAGATGAGATCTTTCCTCCGTCTTTCCCCCTGTCATATATCAAAAGGGATTCCTGGGACTTATCACCAAAAGTAAAACCGAACCTTGGAGCTTCATCCGTACCCCAAACTGAGTTAGTGCACCTGAAACTCACATTTCCCATTTCCCCGCAGTCCTGCAGAGGTTTTGAGAGCAGGGAATCGCTCACAACATCAGAATGTTCTTTCAGTGTGAAATTTATCTGTGTCAGCTCTAATTTGTGGCACTTGAGATGACGCCTCAAGGGCCATAAGAGCATCAGTAACAAATGAAATTGTCTCATGCAACTTCAGCATGAGGAAAGCAGAAACTAAAACCAATCCAGCTTTTCAACTACTGCTCACATTGTAACAGAAGAAGTAGTTATGGAAACGCTCCCAATTTACCAAAAGTCTTAATGAGTCTAATCACAAGCATCAAGATTTAACTGAAAAGAAAGAATTTTATTAATTGGCTTAAAAACTTTTATTGTTTTCATTCCATGTTGCGATAAATATTTAAAGTTTTGCTCTACAGCTGAAACATCTGTTGGACTAAAGATGAGCAAAACCCAAAAATCCAGGATGGAAAATCGTCTCAGCTTTAAAATGTACTTCTGTTCACTCCAGTGAAAGCATCAGGAGGCTGACCAAGCACAAACACTTTGACACTGCAGCAACTGTGGTTTGAGAAAAAGATTCATTAAAACCATTCATGGAAAATTCACATCTGCTCACAGCGATAAAAATAGAAAGGCAAGAAACAGCTTGTTCCTAATTCTTTCCCTGTTTGCCAGCCAAACCCTCTGTAGTTAAAATAATTTCTCTGAACTCTGCCTTTAAGCTGGATTTTATATATTCTTATATCACAACTGCTGAGAGGCTGTTTTCAATATGATTTAAATGAACAGCTGAGTGGATCCACAGGCTCCACACGCTGCTGAGGGGTTGCTCTTGCTTGTGGGCTCTGCTGAGCAGAGCTTTAACCATAACATCATCACACAGCTCCAGCAACTGAACAGAACAGGATCCCCTCGCCTTTCTCCTGTTCCTCGATGTTCCTTAGCACCACTTAAAGGAGTTTTAAACACAAGAAGTAGATCTTGAAAGACAGAAGCTCCTTCAGAGACTTGAACCACTGAAATCAGAATCTCTGAAGAAATGAAACAGTGAGTCTAATGAGTTTTTTGTCACCAAAGAAAACAGAGCTCCTGCTGTGGTAACCACATGCTCAGGGCTGGGATGAAGACATCTGTTACCTGACAGGTTACATTTGCACCTAATTTCATTATGTGCTCTTTCTTCAGCCGTTTCACCCTCTCATTACGGCACCACCTGAACATCTGTCTCTGCAGAAATGAACCTTGCAATGCCATGGGAAAAAAAAGGCAATAACAAAATATCCCAGCATCCTACAGAGCTTGCCAGGATGTTTCAAGGAAACAAAAATTCTGTATGAAATGCCATTGAAACTGATTCTTCTCCCTCTCCAAGAATAAATACATCTTTTTGGAAAAACAGATTTCTCAGGTGTAACACTCTTTCTCGTCATATATATATACCTATGTGCAGATCAGGAAGGAATGGAATTGATTGTGTCACATGTTTGACATGTCATAGATGTGGTGCCTTTGTAAATCTGTACATTTATAAGTCTGTACATAAATCCGTGGTACCTTTGTAAATCTGTAGATTTATTTTTTCTCTTACTTGAACTTTATAATGAGAATGAAAGTCTCAGAGATGAGGAAAACAGTTTGATTATCAATTCTTAAGAGCTTGCTATACCCCAGACTGTCCAACACACTTGGAATGGTTAAGAATTCTTACAGTAAAGGGAAAGGAATTACAGAGTGTTAGACAAGAATTTCTGTCCAGGTTCGAAGGTCAGAACTGTGGGTGCTGTGAAGAAACAAAGCCCCACTGAAATTCTGTATTTTCAGATTTTTTTTTGTCCTTTATATCTTTACTTTCCTTCATAAGATTCAAAATAGATCCCTCTCTCTACACCACCTAAATATTTTCCAAACCCTCTTTCATGGGTTAGGCTTTCAATACCTCTCAGCTGTGTCCCTGAACACAGATACTGTTCAATTTCTCTAATCAGCCCCTTCCTCCTCCTGTTGGTTAATTTGATACAATAATTACTCACCAGATAATCTGGCAGACAAATCCCAGATTCACTCCTGGGTGTGCTGGCCCACAGCAAGAGAGGAGCTGGGAGGCCAACAATAATAATTGTTTTTCCACAGGCAAGATATCAACTGGAAGCCAGGAAGGCAGTTATCTTCTGATAAACAGCAGCTTCTCACCCAGAAGTGAGGAGTTTTATGAAACTTTATCTACACCACTGAAATCACTGCATTTACTTCATCAAATTAGTTTTGACTGGGAAAATGAACCCTTCCAAGATAACATTTGTGGTTATAACCACACAGTCTCCAGGACCTCACACATCTGAAGTATTTGTGGTTTCTTTAAGTGTCCTCCTGACTTGGGCACTGCTTGTGCTGCCCAGGCAGCAAAGCTGCATTTGCCCAAGAGTGCCTAAAAATGGCTAAACAACATTGTCAAAAACAAGGATCAACTTGTACTGCTCTTTACTGGCCTTCAGAGCTTGAGGACATCTCTAGAAGTGGCATAAATAGCTTTGTGGTAGAAAAAAACCCTATAAATAGTTATTCCTGTGGGGCTTGTTAAATTTGCCTTCTCTGTTTTACAGGGGTGGAGGAGCATTTGCTTTTTTTGTTATTGTTTTCTCTAGAGAAGAAATCCTGTGGCATCCAGGGCAAAACTCCACAGCATCAAACTCCAGCCTAAGAATTTCCAGTGAAGATTGCCCTCGGATAATGCATATTTATATTTATTATACAACAACAGCTCCTGACCAAACTATTCAGGACTCAAAATAGCTGATCCCTGCCCCCTACAAAAAAAAAAAAAAAGGATTTTTATGAGCTCTTCTCCCCACCTCATTTCTCCTTCCCAAACTTCCACTTTTGAGATAACAGCTGCCTCCAGCTGCACTAAGACCTTTCTGTATGTCCAAAAATTGGATTCTTCTGCTAAACTCAACAGCGGCCTTGAAATCAGGCAAGTTTGAATTCAATGATCTTGGAGATGTCTTCTAACCTTAATGATCCCAGGATTTTCTGAAGGGCCACAGCTCCCAGGAGCCAGTTAATGATGACTTGGATCCCAGCTTTTTAGAACACTAATTAAGGATCCATTATGGTGACCAAGCTTGATGCCCTTAATATGTTCAATTAAGCCACTAAGACAGGAGGGAAAACAGGAATTGCAAACAGTCATGGGTGTACATAAATCCTAGAAACTTCCATGTCAGGCTTTCAGCCACTCTGTGGAATAAGAAAATTTGTCATTTGGCACAATGGTATTTTATCCTGATTAAAAAAACCCAATCATCCTTGATTAACCTACAAAAGGAAAAAAATCCCACTAGAGCAACACCAAAATAAACAAACAGTAACCAAATCCTTCCTGCCTGGGACTAACATTGAGGTGTTACAAAATATTTAGCCATTGGTCATTGTGACAATGCTCTGAGGGGCTGGAGAATACATTTTCCAGTTTGTCAGGGCAGTAAAACCCCACAGGCTGAGGTTACAGAAGTCAATTTGGAAGGTACTTGGTGGAATTGCTGTGATTAGACATCAGTGCAGTTGGGAGGGAGTGACAGACTCAGGGATGTCCTTAGAGCTGCACACATTTACAGACACCAAAGATCCTGAAAAATCACCGACTTCACTCAAGTTGTTTCACATTTCTGCCTCCAAACTACTTTTGTCTTTCAGAGCTTCTAGCATTTATTTTATCTTGAGAATGGCAGCTCTGTGGAAGTCATTCGTTAGCTGTTTCTTTTTCAATCCACAACAGCTGAGTGACCCTGATTGCTCCCTTTCCTTTTGCTTCAGTGGAATGGCTCTGGGCATATTTTCATGGCTCTAAATAGCAAAAAGCTTCATCTCAGATATAATAATTACATTCAATGCTAAGGAAAACTGCCTTTTTCTTAAAAAAAATATCAAAATCAACAGGACACACATTAGGAATTAGAATTATGAAAATGCTTTTAAACTCCTGCTATTTTGAGTAATAACTCAAGTTATTAAAGGAAAATTATTTTTCCAGCTATAAAAGAAGTCCTATGTGTTTTTGCACCAGTTGGCTCTGACAAATGGAATAGAGAGCTCAGAAATCCTGATCTTGCAGGGCTCTGGACTGAAGCACTGCTGAGCTCCCCCAGTTTGGGTTTAAATTGCTAAATTTGTCACCTCTGAATTCCACACTATTGTGTACTCCTGTGACCAAAGAGTTCACAGCTGTACTCTTCATTTTCCACAGGAGAATCTGCTTTCCACAGAATTTCTAAGGAGAAACCATCTCTGCTACTATAAAGAAGGAAGGAAACTGGAGTTCTAAATAGCTAAAATCCTCAGAGTGAATGGGTAATATATTTCTGATGTCTCACTATGTAACAAACTGGGCCATCACTTGCCCTATTAAAATTTAACACTGACTCTGAAGACAAAGTAAACAAAATCGAAGAAATTTGTCTGTTTTCAAGGTGAAATTGGAGCCCAAAGTCACAAACAAAAAATTCTGACTAGAGTTCAATGGAATTTTCTCCTTTTAATCTTCACACCGTACAGATATGTGAAGGATTTCTTTCTAGCAATTCCACGATTCAATGTCATCCTCTCTGCAGAGGAGAGAAGCCCTTGGAGAATTAGTAAGATTTACAAAGTGAATATACTTTACTCCTGCATTCATGATGGAATAAAATGTTTAAAAGTCCTCACCACAAGCTTTTAAAACTTTTAAACTCAGAGACAGCAGACATCAACCCCTGGGTATCAGGTTGTCAGGGTGGTCAGAAGGGAATAGTCTGAAGTGTATTAGATGGAACAGGGGGCACTGAACTGGCTGGAGAGAGTTTAATGTGTCAGGAGCAGCCTCCAAAAAAACAGACTCCCAGTGACCTTGTCATTTATGCAGGAAGAAATAAGAGCAGGGAATGACAACCAAGGCAGGCAGGCTCTCTCCTGAAAGACTGGGCTCATCCAAAGCAGTGGAAGACCAGCACTGGTCTAGCAAAACCAAAATATGTAACTAAAACTAGTATTGCCTTTGATCTCAGATTGGTTTTTGATCTCAGCTTGTCATGATCTGCTTTGGAATTCTGTTTTTAAAAGCAGCTTCTGATTTATGTCTAAGAGTCAAATAGTTTTAAACTCCTAAAATATCAATTCTATCTGAATGTTAAGTTTCTTTATTCAAATGAACTGTGTGTTTGCTAAAAGGCTTTTTCAGCATCTAAGAGGTTCTTAAAGGTAGCTTAAACATACAAATAGGGGGGTATAAATTTCTAGGTAGAACAAACAAGGAGGACATTCTTATTTTGCTGGTGTTGTGCTTTAAAAAGTTGGATCTGCAGCCACAGTCAGTCAGTAGTTGAGCTGCATAAAAAGCAGAGTCAAAATTTTAGGAGAGGAAATAGGTGGAAAGAGTTTGTTTCATAACTACTCAGTGTCTCAGATAATTTTACTGTAATAACATCTGATGTGGCTGATACTGGGAACATCTGATGTGAGTCCAACTATTTTAGAGGAATTTTAATCTTAAGGGTAGACAGTGTGGATTAATGAACTCATACAAATCATGATTTTCTGGATAGAAGCAATCTGTGGTATTACTGCAACTAGTAATATATAATATTATATATATGATATATATATATATATATTACGGATATAATATGATATGTAATGCAGTTAACTCTGAAATAAATCAGAGCAATAATTTGACTTTAAGTATGTATTAGCAAATGGCATGGGGAAATCTGGCCTCCAGTTTTCATCCTGGCTAGGGAGATATAGAAGCTCCAAACCCAAGGTGAAAGTCCACTGCAATAAACTAAACCAGTGGGTCTGGGATTTTTAACTGCATTGAAGTCGAGACGTGGTGGAATCCAGCTGGAGCCACTCCAGGCTCTAATCAGACCCAGCCGAGGGGACCCTGACTGCCCAGCGCTGACTCACGCCCTTGGCACGCACAAAATAAATAAAAAAGCAGCAGATTGTTCATTCAGGAGACAAGCCTTTGCTAGAGGTGATACCTTTACAAACACAGGGTGATTCCAGGGGCTGTCTGTGTGTAAATTCCTCGTTGCTAAGGGAAGGACACATCGTGAATGCAGCACGGAAAGCTCCAGGGCTCAGCACACCTATTCCTTCCCCTCCCACTGTCTGGCTATGTGGGGCTGAGGCAAGAGCTTGTCACAGTTTCCCATGCCAGGAGCCAAGCTCAGCAGCAGCACATACGAAATATTCAGGATATTGCAGCAAAACTCGCAGGCAAGGACGCAAAAATTCCAAACCTGAAAGAAATATTTGGACACAGAACTTGCCGACCCAACATCAGAAGAGCTTTCTACTAATGATGTGTTTGTTCTTCTCATCAGTCATAATGTCCAGAGGGAGCTGGACAAGCTCGAGCAGTGGCCCACGGGAACCTCAGGGGTTTCAGCAGTGCTGGAGCTGCCCCTGGGTCAGGAGAAGCCCCAGGACCAATCCAGGCTGGGAGGAGCAGCTGGAGCAGCCCTGGAGAGGGAGCTGGGGGTGCTGTGGGTGAGAGCTGGAGCTGCCCCAGCCCTGAGCCCCTGCCCTGGGCTGAGCCCAGCGTGGGCAGCAGGGCAGGGGGATGCTGCCCCTGTGCCCAGCTGAGACCCCACCTGCAGAGCTGCCCCAGCCCTGCCCCAGCACAGGGAGGAGCTGGAGCTGCTGCAGAGATCCAGAGCAGCACCAGGGGATCAGAGGGATGGAGCAGCTCTGCTGGGAGGGAAGGCTGGCACAGCTGGGATTGTTCACCTGCAGAGGAGAAGTTTGGGGTGACCTCAGTGGCCTTGCAGAGCCTGAAGGAACCAACAGGAAAGATGGAGAGAGAAAATTTACAAGGACTTGAAGTGCCAGGATAAGGGGGAATAGCTTCAAACTGACATAGAGTAGGTCTGGATTGAATATTGGGAAGGAATTCCTGGCTGTAAGGGTAGGCAGGCCCTGGCACAGGGTGCCCAGAGCAGCTGTGGCTGTCCCTGGATCCCTGGAGGTGTCCAAGGCCAGGCTGGACAGGGCTTGGAGCACTCTGGGATAGTGGGAGGTGTCCCTGCCATTGCAGTGAGATGATCTTTAAGGTCCTTTCCAACCCAAGCCATTCCATGATTTACGATGATCCCTGCAGTGTGGTCACAGCTGAAGCTGTTCAGGGAGGGCTCTGCAAATTCTCTTCAGAGCTTCTGTACCCACAGCAGCACCCTGAGCAGCCTCATTGCTCCGGTTCTACTGACAAGTGATCTCCAAACCTGGCTGTCCTGAGCTGGACCCAGGCTGATATCTGAAAACAAAGAGATGAACCTGAAAATCAAACCAGTTCCCTGATGGAAATAAAAATAGAACAGCTTGGCACAGAATTCATCTGTTCTACCTCCAGCAGTGATTTTGTAGTAAATGAATCACATCCCAGCAGAGCCAGATCCAAACTGTAGTCTGAATTCCACTCTTTTTCCCACAAGCCTCCCTCCTGCTGGAAAACTGTATTTCCCCACACACCTACGTGCTGTTCCAGCATGTCCAGTAACTGCAGATTTCCACAGCAGCACATGTTCTCCTGAGTGTCCTGATGTTCCACTGCGCCCTTGGAAGGGACACTGCTGCACATGTGTGGGAGCTCCGTGTTTGCCTCCAGGGGACATGGCCAGACAGACTAAATACACACATAAACACAAGCATATGCTAATTTGGGATTGTACACTCTCAAATATCTGTGCTTGGCAGAAGGGGAAGTCACTTCGGGAAGCTCCCTCCCCAAAGGAGTGAACCTGGCTGAAAAATCATAAGTCTGGAAAGAAAAATAGATTCTCACCATCTCACCTAATTATAGGAAGCCAGATTCAAAACTTCAGAGAAGGAAGACAAGTTTCCAAAATTGGGGGACTTTAAACTGAGGATTTCAGCTGGCAGTGCTGGGAGTATCTCTGGTATTTCTTATCACTACTGATTTCTGGACTTACTGGAGTTGGCTGACATGGAAACCCTGAAACCTGGATGGATCCTGTTGCTAGGGCACACACACTTGTAGGTACACACACTTAGATCCTCACTTGTCTGGCAGGCTGGAAAATATGGGACAATGGGGGAATCTTCCTGGATGAGTCACTGCAGGCACTGCTTAGAACCTTCCAGGGCGGTCTGGGTGCTCTTCTGGCTTTTAATGTATTCCAGCAAAGACTGGAGGGCTTGGTGTAATCTTAAAGAGATTCTTTCCCTTGGCAGCCTTCCACCTTTGTGAGGTAAAGACTGAGGTCTGCAAGAGCAGCAAGGCAAGAGGGATTAGTAAAGCTATTCTCAGTAACTCCCTTACCTCCTCCATTTCTTCTCCTCTTGGCTCTCAGCATTTCTTCCCCCCCACCATTCCTCAAAATGCACTTTAATTACTCCATCATTGCCAAGCAGACCCACAAAATCCCTGCTGACTGATCTTCCACAATAAAACCCAAACACATACATATATAAATACACACACACTCTATAACAACCCCTTCAAACTTGGAGCTTGCAGTGATTTAAGACTTTCTAAATATAGCACCGGTTGTGGCTGGAAACCCCAGGGGTTTTATATTTTCCAATCTGGGAAACAAAGCTTTCATCAGTCTGAAAGGCAGCTCTCATAAAACCAGGGAGTGCCTTTCACTTGACATTCCCACAGTGGCCCAGGTGGTGCTGAGCAGGGAAAGGTCAGCACAGGCACCTCTGGGTGGAACCTTGGGAGATCCACAGCTTTGGTGGGAACCTGCAGAGTTTCTGAGCTTGCTCTGATGCCTTGTGAGGGCTGCCCTGGAACAGAGACTGCACAGAGCTGAAGAATAAAGCAGGGATTTATTCAAAGGATCTCCTCCATGGATCCACCTTGGGCAGCACCAGAGCCCAGCCAGGGCTGCACCCAAATGCCCCAAAATGGCCCCAAAATGCACGAGCGCTCCCGGGGGCTCTCCCTGGGATCAGCTCTGCTCCATTGGCACCTTGGAGTTCATTGTCCCATTCCAGCTCCAGCCCAGGCAGTCCCACCATGCTTGTTTTTCTCTCTCCAGCCCACGGTGTTTGTGCTGCTGGGCTGAGATTTGGATCATTTGTCCTTGGTGCCCAGCTGGAGCAGGAATTGTTTGGTCTCCCTGCTCTGTGCAGAGAGCTCAGCATCCCTTCTTGTGAAGCCCAGACCCACAGACTAATGCAGCACAGAATGTGAAAAATAGAAAAGCTGAAACCTGAGGCATCACCTTCATCTGCCCTTGAAAAGGAAGACACTTCCTTGGATAAGGGATTGCCCTGACAAAGGATGAGCAAAATAAGGTTGGTAAACCCACCAGAGCCCAGCCTGCCAGTGCTGCAAGAACATATAAAAGCAGACTAATGAACAACATTTATTCTTGAGAATCATAATGAGCAGAATCTCTGCTGACCTGGCTTAGCCTAATTTAAATCTCCTGAGCTGCCTTTAGTAGTCTCAAGTCTCTGGTACATTCTGCCCATCCTGTCTGGGCCCTGAACATATTTTCACCAAGATTCATTTCACATTCTCAAAAATCCTTCCAAAGATGGAGATTATCACATGGGGTTGTTAACAAGAAAAATAAGAAGTGTAAATGATTGGGCTGCTCCTCTTCACCACCTCTTATCAACTTTTGTAAGTGCATCCAACTGATTCATGGATCTGTGCTGGGGAAGAGCTGCTACGGAACAGAAAGGACCATTAGGCTGCTGAAGATCCAGAAACTGTTAAATGAAATCATAAGGATGGGCTGTCAAAGAAAAATTAGGCTCTCAGGACAAGGACAGTGCCCAGAAAGTTAATGGTGAGTGACCTTCAACCTCCTGAAAACACACTGTAACTTAAATTTTCATCTGGCTAAATCTAAAGGGTCACAGAGAACTGATTTTCCATACTGAACTAAAACAGGGGATTTGTGCAGACCTAAAAATCCTCCTCTGAAGCAAAGCAAGAGAGACAATAGCCCTGCAAGCACTAAGGTCTGAGCAGCACCAGTGGAGGGCCAGCACAGCAAGTGCAGGAAGAGCAAAGAAGAGATGCCCTGAACCCTGCTCCTTCAAACAGGGGTGAAAGCAAATCTCAGGCAGCAAAAGCCTTCTGCAGGAGCTTTGAGAGGCCTGCCTTCAAAAACGGAGTCCAAGCACCATCACTTGCCCCACAGATCTCCCACCATGGAGCAAACCAGCCAAGCCCTGCAGCAGCCTCCCACAGCCAGCACATTCCCAGTTCTCATCCTGGCTTCTGGTCAGGCCCAAATGAAAGCAGGATGCATCCCCCTGCTGCTCCCAAGTGTTTTGTGTGTCTGCTCCTTAACCTCACTGATGTAAACTCTCTATTTCCCCCTCCTTTCAGTGTTTAATTCCTGTTTCACCCTAATGACCAGCTCAGATGAGTGTTTGCTTTTACTTTGATTTATTACCAAACTGTGTCTGAAAATGCAGAGGGGTGATGGAAATGTTTAAAAACATATCAAAAGCTATCAAAGCTCATTGCTTTTGCATTCTCCATGGGTTGTCTCCTTTTGTGAAATGAAGTTAACATTGTTTACACACTTCTGCCCCTCTTTCTGCCTTCTGCCCCAGTGTCACTGCCATTTGCAGGTGTTGTCCTTTGATGAGATGTTTGAGATCAGACCCTCTTTGCCTAAAGGAAAAAAAAAAAAAAAGACAAGCAAACTCATTTTACCTCCAAAATACAAGAACTTTAGAGTGCAAAAGGGTCACTGCAAAAAGGGGATTTTTTTTTACCCACTTGGGGCTTTAATGCAGCTATTCCTGAACTCCAATTCATAAATATTCCTGCACCAGCTCCAGTTAGGGGACACTTGCACTCAGAATAGTTCTGAGGCATCCCAATCCACAGATATCTCTATGTTGAAATGGCCAGGGCTCAGGAGGAGCTGCACATATCCACAGAAGGCTGAACTCAATCTCAAAGGTCTCTTCCAACTTGATGGATTTTGTGTTTCTGTTTCAGATCTTGGGCTTTTAGACATAAATTAGGTTGAAGTGACAGAATGATGCCAAATCTCTCACGTGAGTAATGACCAGAGGAAACCTGCTTGGGAAGAGTGAATACAGAATTTTACAAAGCAAATTCCAATTTCATGTCCCTTTGTAGAAAGGGCAAAGAAAACTGGAGGGCTGTGGCCCCACTTCACTGACTTCTGCAGTTTTTGATTTACAGTCAGTGTGGGTCAAGACAGAATGAGGAAAGAACAAAAAGGTGAAGCTTTAGATGTAATAATAAAGCTGCTGTTATGAAGTGAATGCACATGACAAAGGCTTAACCTAAAGTCTTAGCTACAAGAGTAAAACTACCCTGTACAGTCAACACTGCAGCCCCAGGAGCAGCCTGAGCCTTTGGTACACCCTTAGAAAACCAGAAAAAAAAAAATCTTTTTGTGCAGCCTTCTCTTTGAAGCACCACATTTGTATTTAAATAATGCAAACAGAGCAGGAAACACTCCCAAAATCCACACTCCAGTGTGTACAGAGTGCTGCCACTGGGGAGAGGATGAAAGAGCAAACCATCCCAGAGGCATTTGTCATGTAATGCAGTGACACTGCTTAAACACTGCAGGAGAGGAAGTGCACCAAAAAGAAGATGTTGGACTTGCTTTTGAGAACATGATGTCCCTAAACAAGGTCCCTCTTCTTCATTTTCCATCCCAAAAGGAAAAAAAGGACCAAAGTAAAGGCAGGCTGGGGTGCAGGGTGTGCAGGCTGAGCAAAGAAGTGGCTGTGAGCACGAGGGTGTGGTGAATTGTCAGAACGTTGGTTCTTGTTCCACTGGGAGCTCATTGCTGGGCAGGGACAGTTTGGATCTATTCTTCAACTGTGTGTAACACAGGCATGGAATTCAGAGAGGGGGAATTCCCAAAGAGAAGTTTCTTACTCTTCTTCAAAAGTTCTGGCTCTTGAAAATTCCTTTACTGGGTGTTGATGCCAAATATTGGCTGGTTCCAACCAGCTGGAGGGGAAGATCTGTCTCCCAGAACTCTTCTTAGGACAGAGTGTCTGGGGCTAAAGGATGGCAAAGCAGCAAAAAGGGATCTCAGGGCTACTTCTATAACGCCACCTGAGTCAGAGCAAGTTACAAGAGGGATATGGTGGTGGAAAATTTCTGGAATTGACCCACACAAGAATTTCCAACAGATAACAGCAAAGCCAGCCTGGTGCTACTCCCCATTCTCCCATCCACAATTATAACCTGAGGTATTGAAATTACTTTGTGGCAAATTTAGCTCCGTCAATTCTATACATGCACATAAAATCCAGCCTTTCATTTTCTAGATTCATTCTATGTGGAAATATTTCCTAAAGTAGACCTAACTTGAGTCCATCTCACCTCCCAGGCAGTGCAGGGCCCAGAGAGTCTCATTTAAAAATAGAGTTGCAGCAAGAAAAGAAAGTGAGAGAGATGGAGAGCAAGAATCAAAGAATCTTAAATATCATCAACTCCACCACTAAACTGTGTCCCCAAGTGCCACATCCACGTTTTCTCAATGTTTCCAGTGATGGTGGCTCCACCACCTCCCTGGACAAGCTGGGCCAATGCTTTACAGCCCTTTCTGTGAAGAAAATTTCCCTAAAAAAACAAGCAATATGTTATAAAATAATGCAAATTAATGAGTGCAAGTGTGATCAGCTCACAGCAGCAGAAGAATGGCCCAATGATTATTACAGCTTGTAGGAGCTCAGTAAAAAAAGCACAAAGACCTACTCAGATGACACCTTAAGGTTCTGTGAGTGGCACTGAGCAGCCTGAGGTAAGAAAAGTGCAAAGTGGGTCAAATCACAAGGCCACTTAGCCTCTCCTGTGCCTTTGCAGTGCTGTTTCAGCACTTTCTCACAATATTTTTACCAGCTAGCCCTCCCTTCAGCTTTAGCAGCATGCACTGATGGTAATAAACACCAATTGTCTTTGGAGAACTGTGTTTTCCTGGGGCAAGCACATTGCTTAATTGGAATAACCTGAATATTCACCTCCTCAGCAAAACCACCACGGCCAAAGCACCTCTGCCTTTGTGCACTCACAACTGGGAAGCAAAATGCAGCACTGAAAGGCAAATCCTGGCATAATGCTTCCATAAAGCATTCACAATTTCAAGCAATATTGTTAAAACAGAGCTATGACAGTAAAACATGTGGAAAAAAAGAGTCAAAGCAGCAATAAGCTGTTATGTAAAAGCAGTAACAAGTGGAAAGTAGCAGGGGTACATCAGGACAAGCACTGAGCCACGTCCCTTGAAGCCACGACATGATACAGCTTGAACACAGCCCAAGCTCTGTTCCTGTTGTCAGGGCAGCAGCTGTTTAGCAGCCCTAGGTATTTTTCCACAACAATTCAGAGGAGTAGGAAATATCCAATCCCTCTGGAACAAATTCTTCACCTATTCCACTCCGTTTTGCAAAGAAACTCAGCACAGATACCTTCTTGTCATCCCCTGTCCCTCCCGAGCCTGGACATGCTCCAAATTAAAACCTGTGAACTGAATCCAGCTGGATTCTTCCTCAGATCTTCCCTCTGGACTAAACCTCCAAAGCATTGACTCTGCACCAGGGTCATTCTAATTCCTGAGTGAATTCCACTACCTTAATGCAAAAGCTGCCAGGTGTTGAATGGCCTTAATCTGCTACAAGAGCTGAGAGTTAAATATTAAGGGAGAAAAAAAGAATTTTTAATAAAAGACAACACAATTTCTTAATAGAGGTGGTGAATGAATTTCAGAACATCACATCCAAACAAGAGGCAGGATTACTGCTCCAGGGGTGAGGTCAGCATATTCCTTGATAAAGAATCCCAAATTGGATTAGGTTGGAAGGGACCTTAAAGATCACCTCATTCCAACCCCCACCATGGGCAGGGACACCTTCCACTAGAGCTCCAAGTCCCATTCCTTGAACACTTCCAGGGATGAGGCATCCAAAAATTTTAGAGATGAAGTGCCTTCAGAAAAAAAGTGCTTGAGGAAAAGAGGTGAGAAGATTCCATCCAGGAGGAACAGGGAAATGCCCAGCCTGCAACGTGCACCATCTCTGAGCTCTTGCAGCAGCTCCCTGGAGCTGGAGCTTTCCTGCTCTCTTCCTCTTTCTGCTGACTTCCCTCCCAGCTCAGGCATTTGCCTCTGGAAAGAAAAGCTGGGACAAGAAGGGTGTAGAGTCATGAACTGAACAAACATGAGTCTGGCCAAACCAAGGACTGGTCCCTGGTTTGCAGCAGCAATTACGGTTTTCCTGAGGATTTGGTCAGCCTTGGAAGGCCACACTATATATAAGTCCACCTCCTCAGGCTTTGCCAGCCAAATTATGCTTCTTAATCATCCCTGTCCTGTCCACGGACAGCTCCCAAAGCCGCCCAGTTGTCTGGTGCCATGTCCCCTGCCAGCCAGAACTAAATGACAGCCTTCTTGCTGGCATTTCCATTTCAGCCCCATCAGCAATTCCCGTGTCTGCCTCGCTGGCCAGGCTCCCAGCTGGCCGGTCCTGTGCACATCCTGCACGTCAGCTGGGCTCAGAGCTCTATGCCCACACATTTCCATCGTGCCCACAGCTGGAAAGCACATTCCCAGAGAAACCAGGAGGGCAGGAAAGCACTTCATCTCAGCTTCCAAGCTGGAGAGCAGCACTAAAATTGAATTGCAATAGCACAGTCTGTTCACTTCTGCAGAATTCTTTGGTCTGGCCTCCTAAAAGCTCATAATGAAAAAAAAAATTGGAAAAAGGAAAATTTTCTTGAGATAAATTGAGAAGCTGTATAGATATGGCTGCCTAAATGTGACAATGCAGATAATGCAATGATCTCGAGCTGTTCGGAGTGCCCAGTGCTCCCAGGCTAACAAAGGAACACTGGCTGCAGTCTCCAAGCACCCAGGAACACAGCACAGGTCTGCTACATCACAGTGCTGGTGGAACATGATTGCCACCAGCCCCAGACCCCACAAAAGGCACCTCAGACACAGATCAGTGTCCTACACCCCACGACAGACACCTGTGACCACCTGCACAGGTCCTGCAGCTGCTGCTCACTCTGAGCTAACAGGAGTAAAAAGGGATTCCTGGCCTTGCCTCTTGTAGTTGAGTTAATCCAGGTTTTGTCACCATTTACAAGAGGTAGAACTTGTCAATACAAGTCAGGTTGTTCCATGTTCCATCTGCTTCAGAACAGGAGGTTCTGAAAACCTGAAGCCAGTGCAGCCAGACCAGGTTTGTTCCATGTGCACTTATTAGTTTATAATTAGCATTCACCTACTTTATTACTTTTTGCCTTCTTTTTGTCCATTAGCACTTTCAGGTCATACACATGATACTGCTTTTCATTCACTCCAGGAGGGCAATGGACTTTGCTTTCTCCTCTCAAAATGTCACTACTTTCTCCTTATATGTATTGTGCCCTACCTGCTCCAAGAGCACACAGCATTCCAGTTTTCTGCTTAGACACAAGGGCTACCCTCTGTGGCCTGAACATATATTGCAGAACAAAGCAAAGATGCTGAGATACTCCAAACCATCCAAAATTCTCACATCACTCCTGCCTGCATGACGTAAGGGCAGTTCATGTGTTCCTGTGGGACAGAGGTACC
Organism: Chloebia gouldiae; assembly: GCA_003676055.1. NCBI lineage: Eukaryota > Metazoa > Chordata > Aves > Passeriformes > Passeridae > Chloebia > Chloebia gouldiae. The sequence continues at coordinate 6,087,784 of QUSF01000027.1, read as the reverse complement.
TGGGGCAGTGAGAGCTTCATAGAATTCATGGAATTGCTACAAATTTCCACCTTAAACCTTTCCTTATTGATAGATGCTGATGCCTCATGTTTGAGCTTTTCTATTTTTCACATTCTGTGCTGCTTTAGTCTGTGGGTCTGGGCTTCATCTGAGGGGATGCTGAGCTCTCTGCACAGAGCAGGGAGACAAAACAATTCCTGCTCCAGCTGGGACCAAGGACAAATGATCCAAACCTCAGCCCAGGAGCACAAACCCCGTGGGCTGGAGAGAGAAAAACAAGCAGGGTGGGACTGCCTGGGCTGGAGCTGGAATGGGACAATGAACTCCAAGGTGCCAATGGAGCAGAGCTGATCCCAGGGAGAGCCCCCGGGAGCGCTCGTGCATTTTGGGGCCATTTTGGGGCATTTGGGTGCAGCCCTGGCTGGGCTCTGGTGCTGCCCAAGGTGGATCCATGGAGGAGATCCTTGAATAAATCCCTGCTTTATTCTTCAGCTCTGTCCAGCCTCTGTTCCAGGGCAGCCCTCACGAGGCATCAATGCAGACACCTCCTTCAGCTCAGGGGAGACATAATCATGGAATAGAATCACAAGGTATTTAAAGCTGGAAAAGACCCATAAGGATCCCAGTCTAAATTCCTGCTCCTCACAAGAATATCTAAACTAAACCATATTGGCAAGAACATTGAGCTCTGACAGTATTAGTCCTGCTGACACATGAAAGAAATCTTAGATTCAGAGGTAGATTTTAAGAACAATTCTTTTTTTTTTTAAACTGCATTTGACAAGAGAGATTTTTGCTCAAGAATTGTAGTGAAGCATTTTAGACCCAAAGCACAGCATGTAGGCAACTATAGCACAGAAGTTGTGATTTCAAGAACAAATACTCCCAGAGTTTAACAAAAACTTTGGCAGGGGTTTCAGGTATGATTGACCGAACCTCAAGTCCTGGTGCCAGTGAAACCAACTGGAGCTGACTCAACCCTCAGGGGAGAGGGTGTTTCACCTTCAGACCACAAACCTGGAGGCAGGATGGAAACAGTAACTGACTCCAGTTCGGGAAAAGGATGTTCAGCTACCTGAAGATTAAGACGGATTTGAACATTCCCCCTGTTCAGCACAAATGCAGCTGTTTGGGAAGTCAAATCATGAAAGGAAATACAAATTTCAGCTCTCATCTGAAACTCCTACTGAGGCTGTTATTTTCAAGATCTACTTAGAAAAAACGTCTCTAAGCAACAGAGTAGTGATTCAGCTTCCATTAAAATAAATAGAAGTGTGACTTTCTGCACCCAATTTACATTGAATTGGGCCCTAACCTGGATAGCCAAGTGGCCCAAACCTACACTTGCAGAATTCCAGAATCACTGAGGTTGGAAAAGACCTCCAGGACCATCGAGTCTGACCTGTGCCCAATCCCCACCTTGTCCCCAGCCCAGAGCACTGAGTGACCCGCTGGCCTTCTGTGGACACCTCCAGGGATGGGCACTCCAAACCTCCCTGGGCAGCCCCTGCCAAGGCCTGAGCACCCTTTCCATGAGGAAATTCCTCCTGATGTCCAACCTGACCCTCCCCTGGCACAGCTTGAGGCTGTTTCCTTCTGTCCCAGAGCTGGTGACCTGGGAGAAGAGCCTGACCCCCACCTTGAAAACCTCTCTCTCTTTTAAAGATTTTTAACTTCCACATGTATTGAGCTCAATTAGAGCTATTGAATAGATTTGTAAGAGAGCAGGGCTGAAGAACAGCTCTATATTTGGAAAGCTCCTGTAATGCAGATAAATAATTTTCCAAAATGAGAGGGTGACTGGGCAGCCAGCAAGAACTTCCACTGAGATCTTTTGTGGAAGGGCAGTCATTTATCTCTATTGTCTCTCCAGAGCTCCAGGAGGAACAAAAATCCCTAGGATTTATAAGTGGCCATAAATGCACTTAGAACCATTCCACTCCTCATGCAGCCCAGAAGGACCACACCGTGCACTCAGGATCTGAGACTGCCCAAAGCAAGCTCAGAAATCCACACAAAAGAGGCCCAAACACGCAAAAGCTCAGACACTTGAAATTGCTTATTCTAACCTGCTGCCGCTATGATAACATCAAAATACCCAACAGCTTTATTTCAAAGCTTTTTGGAGGGGCTCTCTTACCCCTATCCCTTTTTTTTTTTTTCCTTGGATAACAGCCAAGGTCTCAAGGACAGCACTAATGAAGCATTAACTCAAGTGAAAACAAATTGGCCCTGAACAAAGGCACCCTCACAAATTGCCTTCCCCAGTGGGAAGGAGCCAAGGTTTCCTATTTCCTTAGTGACTTCCAACTTCTGAAGCTCCCAGAACAAAACAAGGATTCTTTCAACAGTACCCAACTACTTCCAGCAGCTCCGGCCACCAGTCTTGCCTCACAGCTCACCCACTGCCCACCCTCTCTGGTCCACACTGATTTTCCTCATGTCTGCTTTTGTTTCTCTCCAGCTTTAATGTTATGCAAGTCCCAGGTTTTGCTCTTATTTCAGGATTTCTGTGTTTCACATCCAGCTGTCCACTGGCCAGCCAACCCCCTAATCAGCAAAAATACACAGCCATGGTCTCTCAAAAATCCCAAAAGGTCCTGAGCTGAGAGGGACCCACCAGGATCACCCAGCCCAGCCCCTGTCCCTGCCCAGACCCCCAAAATCCCACCCTGTCCATCCCTGGCAGCGCTGCCCAAAGGCTCCTGGAGCTCTGGCAGCCTCGGGGCCGTGCCCATTCCCTGGGGAGCCTGGGCAGTGCCAGCACCTCTGGATTGTGGTCTGCATCACAAAACTGGGCTTTCAGAGATGGTCAACACTTACAGCTCCTCTTGTAGCTGGGAAAAGTTGAAGACAAAAGGAAGAATAACTCTAGGTTTGCAAACACATAATTAGTGATGGATTTAAGCTATGAAGCAACTCAGATTTAAACTACGAAACAGTTCAGAGGGTACAATTTAAAAGCCTACTGTTATTCTATGGGGGTCAATATCACTCAGTGGATTATGTCTCTAGCACTTATATGCATGACAGAATACCAGAGTTTCTCCCCATTCAAATTCTACTTAAGATATCAGTAAAAACCAGCATTTCTGTTAACAACAGGAGCTCTATGTTTTTCTCACAGAGAAAGTGTTACTGGTGTTCTCTAAGAGCCTTCTCAGGGTTGCTTTTAGAAAACAAAATTAATCTAACTTTACTTTAGCCACTAATTCCATTGTCCTAGAAAGAAGTAGCATTAGTAGTAAATTACTACTTCTATCTGGGGACTTGTCTGGATCAATTTTCTGTTAAAACACAACTTGTGGAGCACAGAAGCCTGCTACTTCCACTTAAGTACCACTTAAATCTTCTAATAATATTGTGACAGGGGTTTGTGTGGCCAGAAAAACACACAAATAAACCAGTGAGCTGCAAGTGAAGAATTCAGAGCAGCTGAGCTGACTAAGAACAGCCTGCAGCTCTCCCCAAAATCGAGAAATAGATCCTTGTGTCTGCACTTACTGTTGTTGGGCTCTGCTGTTAGCTGGTGCAATCCAGACATTTCACCTGAAGAGCCAACTTAGGTATAGATAAATCAGGTTCATTCCTAAATGAAAAGATGATTAATGAAGGTTAACTCCTTAATGAAAAGATTCCCTGCAAGTGCATGCAGTGGTCACACAGCAAAATATATCCCACTTTGAGAGGTTTCACTCATTAAACTCATTGAAAAATTCTGTCACCTTACTCAGCTGGTCATCAGCTGTGGATAATTACCTACAGAAGCCTTTTGGCTTGGTAAATCAGGACAAGAAGTAGGAGAAGTTTGGATGGAGAGACAAAGCTGACCAGAAAAGGCCTCCATCATGGTCAAACAATGCTGTTCCACCAGTGAAAAAATGTTTCATTTTCTGGCCAAGACATAGATGTCATTGTTTTCAGAGTCAATATTTATTTACATAATTCTATAAAAGTTCTTTTCAGGAAGTCTCTATTTTACCTCTTGAAATTTGTTTCTACTCCTGCACTCTCCCCTCCCACCTTTGGTTTGTTTTCCCTCATAAGTCTCGGATTTTCTTCTCTGCTAATAAAATAAACAAGAAAAGGCAAAGCAGCTTGTGACTTTGTCCAGCTTTCCAACACTTGAGTTCCATTACAGTCCAAAATGAAAGAGAATCTTTTTTAACCTAAAAATCCTTGGAGTAGCTTTCCAAGCCTGGGATCAGCAGGCATTATTGTGCCAAGCAAGGTAACAAGAGGCACACAGCAGGCACTTCCTTCAGCTTCCCATATCATCAGCTCCAGAGGGGAATGAGGCTTTTCCTTACACACCCAGCAGCCTGGCAGGGCAGGAAACTGAGCCAAGCTGCTCAAGGGGGAAGAATCAACCCTCGGAGAAGGCGACTGGCAGGGCTGTGCTCAAGAGGGAAATGCAGGAGTTGTCTGAGCTCCTTTTCTGATGCTCCTCATGAGCTGGCTCTGGGTGCTGCTCCCACCCTGAGGAGGGGCTGTTCCCACCCTTCCCCCCTCAGGATGGCATGCCCAAGGTTGCACAAGTATCCTGGAGGCTTCAAGCTGGAAGGAGAAAGAGGGAAGGCAGGATGACTTATGAATAGAGCTATTCACCAGATCCCACTGTGGCACTCTGGAACAGCAGCTGGGCTCTCCAACCCAACCACAGATGGAGGCTCTGCCAAAAGAGATGCTGAGAAAGGGGAAAAATACCTCCTGGTTGCTTTGTATTTAATCAAAGTCAGCTTCTGTCAAGCCTCACACCATGCAGGGCCTTCACATGCTTCTGTGTCTTGAACAGGGGACTTTGCTGTTGATAACCAGACCTGGATTGGCTTTATTTCCATGCAAAAAGAAAAGGAGCCCAAGGCCAACCAGAACCAGATTAATGCCAAGCTGTGAGAGTAGCTGTGGATAATTCTATTTTTAATTCAGATTGTCAATCTGTTCTCTGGTTTGAGAGCTGAAGCCAAACAAGACATCACCCTAATGTCAGGGTGCCTGAAATTTAAAGGGCAATAAACCCAGAAGCAGTTCTTAAAAGCCCAAGATGTTTATCAAGAACAGTTTCATCCCAAAGGATTTTCATTTCAGTTGAGAAATAAGCCATAAAGTAATTTGTACAGGTCAAATGCTTCACCAAGCCATCCAGAGCCAGGGGAGCAGATTGCCCAAGCACACAGCTCCTTCAGCTCTTGCACATCCGAGCAACACCCCTGAAAGACATCATGTTCCTTGAGCAGCCTCTGTTCTCTCCAGAATTTCTGCATTTCTCACCAAAGTCAGGCTCCTTTGAACCTTCAAGAGCTGAAAGTTCAGCTGTTGGTGAGATGTGAACAACTGCTGTACAAAGCTCAGAGGGACTTGTCATGGCCTTTGGGGACTGAGAGACATCTGCTGCCTTGCGTAAGCTCAGCACCACAAGAATGATTTATAAATTTCTTTAGCCTAAAAGAATGGATTAATCAGGCTATTTCAAGGGGATATATGGACAGTGCCAAAATGCCAAATACAGAAAAGCCCAATGCAGAGCTGGGAGTACTGTCAGAGCCCAGGAGCATCTCAGATCCAGCTCATCTGGAAGACCTTGCCCTAAAGTACTATAATTATATTTTTGCGAATCCAGACTTAAAATAAATTTTCCTTGGAAATATCTGGTTAGCTCGGATAGCTAAGTGATTGAAGCGTGATCTAAGCAAGAGTTACTCCTATTCCCTCTTTATTGTGCTGCAATAGAACCAGTTTTATCCAAAGTGAGCAAATCGTGAGCTGGCAGCAAACAAAGTGTTACCTAATAATTGAGATATGTTCTGTCTGCACACCAGAGTGGTCCATACACACCTGGCTAAGTTGCCAAGCCCTTTTTGGGTGTCCAACTTAACATTGAAGCTCTTTAGAAGATGTCAAAGAGCTTGACAGCAAATGTCAACATTGGAAACCACAAACTGAAGCACCTTTAGCCACTCCAGGATTTCCAGGTGTATTGTTACCACTTCACTTCTGATCATGGTTCAGCACAAAAAGCCTGAACCAAATTTCTAGACAATTTCAATTTGAGCTGTATGTTTTATTAATAAGAAAGTTAAGCTTGGACAGCAGAAGCATGTGCTTAAGAGGCTAAAATCCTAAACTATCCCCTACAATATCTCATGTCATATCCCCTGGATACAGTCAGGAGCCAGGGATAGGGCACTTGAAGGAACTGGTAAAGATCTACAGGACTGGAAGATGCTGAATTTCCATCTCTAGATGGGGGATTTATTATAACAGGCTTTTGGCAAGGAATTTACCTCTTAGGAGAATAAAACCTTGAGGTAAAATGTCTCCAGAGGTTTCCTAGTGAGGATGTGGGGTATAGGGAATTACTGCACAAGCAGACACAAGCTCCCACTCTGGAGGTTTGTCCAGTGAAAATCAGCTTCCAGCATGAAATCCAGAGGTGGTTCTGCAGCTCAGATCCCTGAGCTGCTCCCTGCACTGAGCTGCAGCCTCAGCCCCAGTGCTGCAGGGCAGGCAGCTCTAATTAGCACAGCCCAGATGGACTCGGGCCTCCCATCAGATGGTTCACGACCCAGAACACAAACAGCTTCAACAAAGTACTAATTCCACTTCAAAAGACAGGGCCTTTAATGAATTTATACAAGCCTTGGGGCTACAATTACCGTCCAAATATTGCTGGTCTTAAAAAAAAAAGGAGGAAGTGAAGGAGGTAGGAGGTAGGAGTAGGGTAAATCATAGCCAGGAGCACTGGAACCAGACTTACACTTGATCTGGTGGCTGAGACAGTGAAGCAGCTGGAGGAATAATACAGGACTGCTGTAAAACCTCATTGCAGCTTCATCAAAAGTGCAATATTGCAGCACTGTAGGCAGATTGGAGCTGTCAAAAACATGACTGGGGCTTTAGAAGGGTTTAAGACAAAAAAATGACACAGCTGAGGAAATGCCTCCCCTGGGCCTTTTGATCCTTGAGTCAAGGGAAAACCCCTCTACAGGTGATCCCAGAGAGGAGCCCAAGGCAGCACAGCTGAGCAGGGTTGTTGGCTGGGGCTCCATCCTACAGCTCCCAGACCTGTTTCTGCCAGGGACAGACCAGCAGAGATGTTTAGCTGGCAGGCAGCAGGGTCAACATCAGTTTAGCAGTGATAGAAAATAGTAGGAACAATGAGGAGAACCAAGGTCTCCTCTCTGCCTACTCTGCCACTGCCTGGACTATGACATAAAGGCAAATTCTTATCTTAAAATCACACAATTGCTGAGGTTGGGAAAGATTTCCGTGACAGTCCAACACATCACTGATCCTCACCTTGTCACCAGCCCAGAGCATTGAGTGTCCTTAAAGACCTCCAGGGATGGGGACTCCACCACCTCCCTGGACAACCCCTTCCAATGCCTGACTAATCTTTCCATGGGGAAATTCCTGCTGCTGCCCACCCTGAGCCTGCCCTGGCCCAGCCTGAGCTGTTCCCTCTCCTCCTGTCCCTGTTCCCTGTTCCCAGCCCGACCCCCCCGGCTGTCCCCTCCTGGCAGGAGCTGTGCAGAGCCACCAGGTCCCCCCTGATCCCCCTTTTCTCCAGGCTGAGGTACCAGGCAGGCAGAACAGGCCAGAAACCTCACAGAGGTGATGAAAGTAAAACCAAAATCCTGGGAACAGCAAGATCATTGCAGGCAGAGTGAAGGATTAAATACCAGCAGACACTGTCAAACAACTCCTAAGTCTTACTGAGTATGAAATTTTAACATCACTCTTCTGGGATGCTGGAGCTGGCCCTCAGTGGATGGCAGGTTTAGAGCCCATCTGTCCATAAAAATGTTTCTTCCCAATGCTGCTCAGGAATGTTTGCCTTGTAAGGTAAAGGCAAGCAGGAGAAAACAGCTGTTAAATGCAACAGATTAATTGCACTCAGAAGGGTCTGAATTTCTGTATGGGTAGTCTAAGCCCAGCATGGGTAACAAGGTACTGAGGAGGTTTTACAGGGGTTTGACATTCAAAAATCCCCAAATTCTATCCATGTATGGAAGGAACTTCACTACCTGCTCCTCTCAGGGCAGTGCTAAGATAGGCCCCTGGTGAATGCACCTCTTCTTCTTTCTTATTTACATCATGCTTTATCCCTATATTGTTTTAAAGAAAAACTTCCTTAAATTCCTGGTCTCTTGTTGCTTGGCTTGGCTTCCTTTTCATAGGAGAGCTCTGAAAACTTCCTTTTCATGGGAGAGTCCTGAAAACTGCAGAGTTGTGGCCACAACATGTTCAGTGATCTCTCTGCAAGGTCATTAGGAGTCCAGCCATTCCTCTGCCTCAGCAAATTGCATCTCCCATATCAGCTTCACTTTCTTACTCTTAGACTTGAACTAAATTTGGTCCCAAACCACAGGGATTACCCCCAGTTTAATGTCTGTTAATTTTTTACACCATCTCTATTATTGCAGGCCTGGTAAACCACAGTGTTGGATGTGTTGCAATATTAAATGCTCATACCAATTTTACCAGCAGAAAAAAAGATTTTATTGTCTTAAAAAATTTTAAGAATAAATTTAATTTATTCTTAATTAAATTCAAGACATGGAGAATAAGATGGAGAATAAGGTATAAACCCTCAATCCCATTGAAAATACACACAAAATAATGACTAAGTAATTTAAGGTCCCATGCAACAGCTACACTTTCTCCAAACTCCCAGGTATGGATATCCACAGATATGGAATCCTTTCAGACTGCTCAGGGGCCTAAAATCAGCCATGTGCTCAAAGTTGCTGGTAAGAGACACCCCAAAATATTTCACATTTTTCATTTTCCTAACCGGCAGTGAAAAATGTACAAGCTCCTGTCAATCAGGCACCAGGCAACTTTTCCTGGTGCAAAGGATCCCATTTCAGGATCAGGAGCAATCCACAGGCTGCTCCCAGTGTGGGGTCACATCCAGCACATCCATGGCAGGCAGGACTGCCCAGGGTGTGCACTGCACAGTTTTAACCCTTGCACCCAATTACAAAATATCTGCAGAAACAAGGCATTGTCTCTCAAGGCATTATTACACTCTGCAGCTGATCAACACACCATGGCCTGAGATAGCTCACAAAGCTGGCTGGCTTGAAAAATAAAGTTTCTAAAAAAACTCTTTATAAAGGCACATGCCTTTGTCAGACTCTGCCTGGTTGCAGTGCACATCTCCCAGGACTGCTCTTTATGAAGACAAAAGCAAATATAACCTTGGCAGGAATCCCACCCAGCCTGTATCTGTCCAAATCATCTGCTATGTTTTTGATTTAGCTGCAGTTTAGACAGCCAACCTCAACATTCTGAACAAGGCAGAGTTGTTTTAAAGATGCTCTGCAAGCAGAAGGAGAGAAAGACAAACCATTCAGAAGCAGGGGCAGCATGGTCAGGGAAGGCTCCCGGGATCTTGATGGAAAAAGAAAGGGTTTGGTGTCTTCAGCACTCACAGATCCAAAACTACTTGGCAAGGTGGGGAAATGAACAGAGCTCTTCCTGTAAATCTGGGGGATTTTTCTTTTCTTATTTTGGAACAAAACCAGCGTTTGTCTTTGTATTTGCCCTTGAAACTGTGCAAGCCCTCTTTGATCAAGAGTTTCTCTTTGCTTTGTCTCTTTTAGAGTTGTCAAATGCTGTCTTTTATTCATAAAACTCTGCTTATCTCTGGAAGAGCATGCAAGGGGCTCACATATCCCTGACAGCACAGAAAAGAGGTGGTGTGAAAGTCTAAAGGACTTGGAACAGGTAAGCAAAACTCACCTCCAGGGGAATGAGGTGAGCACTACGTGTTGGATGCTCTTTACTCCCCAAAGCTCAGATCTCATCTTCTATGAACAAGGTTTAAAATCCACATTATGACCAAAGATTAGGGAAATAATTTCCTTGAAAAAGAACTGGGAAAACCTTGTTCTGAGTTTAATTTCTCTTCTAGACTATATCAGAGTGGGTAAATCACAGGAGAAGGCCTGCACTACCTGCAAAGTCTGATGTTAATGTTGGATGTGAAAGAATGGCAGTGTTGTGTAGGGGGAGAAAGAACATTGGAATCATGGAATGGTTTGAGCTGGAAGAAGCCTTAAAGACCATCCAGTTTCAACTCCTTGCCATGGGCAGGGGCACCTTCCACTGTCTCAGGGTATTGTAAATGCAGTGGAACCCAGTGGGAAGAAATGCTGATGTCTGACTCCAGTTCAGAAGGCTGAATGATTTCTTTATTATAACTATGCTATAATACATTAATATACTATTTAAAGGAGATACTAAAACTACATATCTACTTGTTCTAACTACCATATCTAACTCACTCCCAACTTGTGACCCTCTCTGAGAGTCCAGCCCCAGGTGGGTTGGATTGGCCATCAGTCTCAAACAATCCTCACCAGAATCCAACCAAGAAATCACCCCAGGTAAACAATTCTCCAAACACATTCCACATGGGAAAAACAAGGAGCAGAAATAGAAATTGTTTTCTCTTTCTTTCCTCTGTGCTCCTCTATGAAAAATCCTGAGAGAGAGAGAAATGTGCTTGCCACACCAGGCTGCTCCCAGTTCCATCCAGCCTGGCCTTGGGCACTGCCAGGGATCCAGGGGCAGCCACAGCTGCTCTGGGCAACAACTCTTTGCACTCACACTGGTGACCAATCAAGTAGAACCTCAAAAGATGATAAAAGCTCCTAATCAATCTTAGAAGAAGCAAAAAAATCTAAGGCAGAGAACTGGATGTGTGAGGGAGGAAGATTTCACCTCAGAGAACGGCTGGAGCTGGGCCAGGGCAGCTCAGGCTGGAGAGCAGGAAAGGTTCTTCCCCCAGAGGTGCTGGCACTGCCCAGGCTGCCCAGGGAATGGGCACGGCCCCGAGGCTGCCAGAGCTCCAGGAGCCTTTGGGCAGCGCTGCCAGGGATGCCCAGGGTGGGATTTTGGGGGGTCTGGGCAGGGCCATCCCTGGCCAAATTACTCAGCTGGAAACCCCAAACCTCAAACCATGAGCACAGCCCACCCCTACAGTGGCAAGAGATGCACAGATGACAGCAGTGATTTAACTGCCCAGGCCCTGCTAGGAGTTACCAACACTCATCACAAAGTGATGAATGTTAAATATTTCTGTTTTTTTTCTGAAAACCTCAGGGACTGGCCATTTAATAAAACACAGACATTCCTCGATTTTTATCTCCCTGCTTTCTCTTCACTGATCAGTTTCATTTTACGGCATAGAAACAACCTAAATGCAGCAATAATTGAATTAAATGTAGGACCTGGTGCAGAGTGTCAGCCACTCTCAAAAGGCTTTTAACAAGGAAGATTTTATTTTTAAGAAAAGCTTATAAAGATGGTCTTAATATTTATTGGTTTTAGTAACAGTAAAAGGGGCCAGATGCATGATTTCAACTTGGAGAACTCAGCCAGAGTTTTGGGGCATTTCTGAAGTGAAGCAATGATCCCTCCAACACTCTCAGCTCTATCAGATCTGAAATTAAGTCAGGCATCCCCTCATGCACCCAGCACCCCTTTGAAGCAATGGGCTCTGTTCCAGCTCAATAGGCAGAGCACAAATAAAGGGAAGTTTATAAAAGCTGAGAGATCTGATATCTCCTCAGCTGTGCCACTGCAAATCCGTGTGCCCAGCCCTAGAGCCCTGCTGCCCTTCCCGAGCACACTTTGCTCACAAACCTGCCTGCAACGCCACCTTCTGATCCCTGGTTCCAAGAAAAACACGATTTGCTGGCAGGACAAACATTAATTTGCCATTTAATCTCGATTTCCTTCCTCCCAAGTATCAATCCTCTGGTACAGTTGTGACAGCAGCAGCTGCCCAACAGAGGCCCCCACTTTTGGGAATCCTGACACCTGAGTTTTACAATCCAGCGCTGCCCAAAAATACCGGGAACAACTATTGGAGTGTATAATTTGTTCCAAGATAACTCTACAGAAGGTAAAAGTCTGACCTTCACACTGTTCCTTGCTCTTCAAAACCCAAAAAACCTTTCACACTGCTTCAGACCAGAGGCTCATCCAGGCAGAGGGAAAACAAAACCACCCTGGAAGCTTTTCCCTCCAATGCAGCATCCTCTGAAGGTATTCAGGGATTCTTTTGCCAGGATCCCATCTGAAGATTCCAGACTTAAAAAGGAAATTAATTGAAGGGGCTGGGCAGGAGAAGGAAAAGCTTATCAAGTTATAACACACCCCAAGCCAGGTACAAGCAGAGTAGGAAGGTTAGAGGTACCCAGGAGCTGGTTGGGATAAATTCAGCATTTCCAGAATGCCCCAGGCCCCAAAAGGACTGACACAAGAGATACCAGCAAAACCCCAGGGCTTTCCAGTAGTTCACTCTCTCAGACTAAGCTGGGTGTTGGCCTTTTGGACAACTTCTTCACTGTTCTGGCACCAAGTTTCACAGGGTTTTCCAGAAATGACTTGCTTTGTTTGAAAAACCTGCAGTCAGCCCAAACAAAGTAACTGGAAAGCAAAATCTTTTTTGTGCAAAGTGATGAGTCAGCCACTGGATTTCAATACTCAAAAATATTGGATTTGGTGAGTGCTTCTTGAATTTAACACCTGGGTGTGTTCAGAAGAGAAGCATTTTTTCAAGAAGAGGGAGTTTGCCAGACATGAGTGATGAGGTACTGCTGGGGCTGCTGAAATATTGACTAAGTCAGGTAAAGAAGCAGAAGGGTCCCACAGAAGGGAGCTCTGACAAGTGAAATTGAGAGGTGAGATAAAAGCATCTCCACCATGCTCACAAGTGAGGCCACAGGCACTTAGGGGAAAAGGCACACCCTTATAGCATTTTCCCCCAATATTATCCAAAACCTAAACTGTTTTCCCCTCAGGAATTCCCCAGGTTTGATGCTGTTTGTTGTTTCATGAGCCAGCTGCACAGGCTGCTTTCTGCAGCCCAAACCTCCCTGAGCTGCCTCACCCTGCTGCTGAATTATTGTGGCTTCTGCTCTGCAAACAGGCTGTTTACAAGGGAATGATGTTTGTGAACCTTTTGATTTCCACAGAATTATTTTCTTCTCACTCTGCAGCTCCTTAGAATCCAGTGAAGATGTGTGTTTGCATTGGAGGTTATTCCCAGAAGCTGCACACTTTTAGGAGTCTTTCTTCCTTGAAGTTTTCTATGTAAAACTGAAGATTAAGCAGCTTGTTTCTCCCTCTAATTGATGTTTACTTTTCTCTTGGTTCACACACATCAGTATTTCCTTCAGCCTCTCAGAGCAGCATGAAGAATTGCTAATTCTGACATGAGGAGACACGAGTCTCTTCTTTACACTGAGGCACACACACGTCACTCATTTGCAGTTCTCTGGTAAAAAAAGATAAATCAAAAAAAGGCCCATTGAATAAACAAAGTGTCCAGTAGCCTAAATATTTCGCCTCCAGGGCTTCAAAATGTTTGACTGTGAGACAAGAAGCAGCTGTCACTGCTTTCCACAGCCTTCACTGGGAGCAAGAGATGTGGTTCTTCAGACCTAGAAATGTTCTATTTGCACAGGGGATGGTTCCCAGGCATCACCAACCACAGTTTGCAGGCACAGAAATGCAATTTTTAGGTGTACCCACACTGAGACATGCCAGCTTCTTTGAGCTCTAAGGATCAGATTTCTGAATGACTTCACTACAGGGATAGATTATTCTTCCCTATGCCAAATAAACCAAATCTAATGAAATATGTGAGTAACATGAAAGTTAACAACTGGCACAAGATTTAAGGGCAGTAAGGAAACCCAAAAGATAATGTAGCAATTCTTTGCACAGCCCCCACTATTAAAAAAACCAAATAGTTATACAGTTCAAGGAAAAGCAGGATTACACCTCTAAGAACTAGCACTCTTCTCATAAGCCAGTGCAAATGCCATGAGCAGGAATAAATTACACTCTTTCTCAAAATTGATTTACCACCAAGCAAATATTCTGAAGACTTAAAAGAAGCCTCGCTCATTTTCATGCATCTCTTCTGCTTCATCCTCTGCTACTGATGGGGGGCAAAGGCAGCCAAGCTTTATTCAGGTCTGTTGGAAATAACTTCAGCTATCTCCTCCCTGCCACAGCCATGCCATTTACTCTGGGACTCTGATAGCTGAGACCTTGGAGCTCTAGCTGGTAATTTTAACCAGACATTTTAGGACTAAGTTCATTTTTTGCCCAAAAACACACACACAGGCTGAATTTTTATTAAGGATTCATCCAGAAAGTGTGAACAAGCCTGAGGCATTTGGGTCACAGCAGCAGTGATGTAGTCTGGCAAATGAATGATAAAATAGTTCTGAAGCACCAATTCTGCCTCTTCAGACAGCAGCCACTTACCCAGTGTGCTCATCTCCAGGTTGGGAGAAGTGATCATTGTTCTCCTTGGCCTTGTAGTTATCCAGTAAATGCTAATTTCTTATTTTTGTTACAGACTTCAAAGACAAATTGTTCTAGAACTCCCCAGTTTTCAAATCAGAGGCTCAAAACCAGCAAGTATCTTTTCAGCTTCAGCTTGAAACTATTTTTCCTTTTCCCTGCTTACATCTCCAATTCACACTTCAAGCCTGCTATGTTCATACCATCCATAGAGGATTCCTACAAATCAAGCCCTTAATTCTTCACTAATTGGGTAAAAACTGGTTGTGTTGAGGTTTCTCCATAAAGTATTTCATAACCATGAAGTAATGAGTAAATCTTGATCCAGGTGGGAGGCAGAGAGGCTGAACATGTAGAGCTTTTATCAGAATCAAGCACTTTAATGCTTAGGACTGCCAAACAACCCAAATTTACAGCTTGGTTTTGGACCCACACCTGGTGTTTAGTGCAATAGTTTACATGATTTGAAGTTCTCCTAAAACCAGCTTCCATGGAGATGTATTCCTTTGACACAGCTGCTCACTGGGAGTTCCCAGGGCCACATCCCAAACTGATTTATTGGCTTGGCTCCCTGAGACCCAAATTGCACTGCAGCACTTCCTAACGTGTGCCTGCAGATGGGAAAAAGAAGCATGCAAACTTCTCCTCTGGTTCTGCCAATGCCCACCTGAGCTATGCCAGCTGCCCTCAGACTCAGATGCTGCTGCAAAAGTATTTCAGTGCAAACAGATGGTCTCACTCCTAAAAAAAAAAAAGCAATTAGCTGTGAAGAACCCAGGGATGATTTTCCAGAAGCTTGAGACACACAGAAACACTTTAATCAGCTTGTAAGTTATTATAATATAATTACAGGTGTCCTACTCCCATTTGTCTGAGTCACCAGTGGCCGTGTCCTTGGAAACTGAAATTTGTGACAAACGCTGAGGATGTGACCACTTCCCAGCCAATCCCATTTACACAATCCCTGCCTAAAATTCAGGAGGGAGAGAAACACAGAGCTCCAGACATCCTTTCATGCTGTCAGAGCTATTCCCACTTCCCCTCAGCAAGAGGATGGGGGTGAATTGTTCTCTCCAGCAAAGGAACTCCAATTGCTGACGCTGTGTGCTCCAGGGTCAGAGCTCTGGGATGTCTCAGCAGTCCTCCTAAGAGTTCCTGAAAGCTCTAACAGCAGCTAATGGGTCTGCCAGACGCTGATTCTTGAAAATATCATCAGGCTGGCTGATGGAGACTCCAGCTTTCCTCTCCCTCTTGTTTCATACATATATTGTAAGTATAATTTCACTTGTGTTAAGCTTAAACCACCATCCCTTGCCTCACTTTTGATTCAGTGCCATATCTCCAGTGCTACTGCTGAGGCAATAAATTAAGCATTGATCATGTTGTGATTTTGTTGCTTCCTGAGGAAATATAGGTGAGAAAAATACAGAGTTTGGTGTCTCAAGCAGAGTTAGGCCTTCCCTGACCTCCAATAATATGTATAAAATAATGCTTTGAGCATTATTCCACTGGCTGGAGGAGAAACTTATTGTTATTATGGTTCATACACTGATTTGTATGAATGTGTGATGTTGACATCTTGGGAAGGCTGACCTAGAACAGAGACTGGACGAAAGAATAAAGAGCTAAAGAATAAAGCAGGGATTTATTAAAAGACCTCAATGGATCCACCTTGGGCAGCACCAGAGCCCAGCCAGGGCTGCACCCAAATGACCCAAAATGGCCCCAAAATGCACGAGCGCTCCCGGGGGCTCTCCTGGGATCAGCTCTGCTCCATTGGCACCTTGGAGTTCATTGTCCCATTCCAGCTCCAGCCCAGGCAGTCCCACCCTGCTTGTTTTTCTCTCTCCAGCCCACGGGGTTTGTGCTGCTGGGCTGAGATTTGGATCATTTGTCCTTGGTGCCCAGCTGGAGCAGGAATTGTTTTGTCTCCCTGCTCTGTGCAGAGAGCTCAGCATGCCCTCAGATGAATCCTAGACTTACACACCAAAGCAGCACAGAATCTGAAAAATATAAAAGCTCAAAACTGAGGCATCAATGTCAGCCTTCACCTGTAAACATCCAGCCAGATCTGCTGCATTCCCTCCATGGATTGCAGGAAACACCAAAAGCCCATTTCTCTGTGGAGCTCACCTGAAGCACAGCTGATGCATCAGGATGGAAAACCAGGCTGCCTGAAGAGACCTGCCCTTCCAAATTCCTCACAACAAATCTCTGATCTGAGAGGTTTTTCAATCCTACTTTTATAGCTTTGTGTTTAAATGTGCAAAAGAATCCAAACATATGAAAATGCTCCTGAATGCAGCAAGAAGCCCATGCTGGCACACCTGCTCCAGTAGCTGGCCTGCATCACACACACAGAAGCCAATGTATTGTACTTTTATTTAAGACTTGCCATTAAAGAAGACCTCAAGAACCTCAAGTTTCAAGCAGGTACACTTCCAGCCAAACTCAAGTTCTCAACATAAATATAGCAACCATGAAAACATGAACTGAGACTTCAAATTCTCAGGTGTTCTCAAGGATAGAGCTTTTCATTTAAAATGTGTTGCTTCAGATTATGACTTGAAATCCTCAAGGACAGCCTGAGTTTCCCCTTCCTCCTCAGTCTTCTTTACCACTGGGTTGAAATATTACAGCTGAACTAAGAACTGTTGCCCACAGCAGAAGCCCAACAAGCAGCTCTTAAAGCCTCTGGGATGATTCCAACAAGCTCTGAATCACTGATTCCCTGCCACTCACGGTCCCAGCTTTGCTCAGAGCTCTGTCCAGCCTGGCCTTGGACACTTCCAGGGATCCAGGGGTAGCCACAGCTTCTCTGGGCACCCTGTGCCAGGGCCTCCCCACCCTGTGAATAAATGATTTCTTCCCAATATCCTATCAAAACCATTCCCCTTTTCCTGTCACTATCTGTCCATCTAAAAATGTTCCTCTCCCTCCTTTTATTGGGTCCCTTAAGATCCTAGAAGGTCATAAGGACAGACACCACCTTCACTGAAGGAGTTTCTCCATCTCAAGGAGGGAAAAAAGCATCATCTGAATAGAGAAAACAGAGATTATGCCTTTCTAAAATGTGACCTTCCTTGCCATATTCAGGAACTCTCATGTCTTGTGACTACTATCCATGTGCAAACCCTGCCAGCTTAGATACATGGAAAAAACAACTCTTTCAACACTCACTAATCCAGAGTTTATAGTTCAAACCTTTTCTTTTTTTCCACTAACCACCTCTGATTCCTTGCCACGGGTGGAGCCCAGCGAGTCCTTCCTGCTGGGCAGCGTTTGTCCTTGTCCTTTCCTTCACTGCTGTGGCTGCAGCAGCCGTGGGCACAGCAAATATCAAACCAGATGGAATCACCTCCTCCACACCAGTGACAAATGAGGAATACTGAACACTGGACATGCTTCAGTACTGGGTGTTTCACTGCTGCACTAGGATCACCTTTTGGAAAAGCAAGGAGAGTTTTTTGGGCTTAAAAACCAAGTCAAGGGGAGCCCCAAGGTGTCTGTGACATCCCACAAGTGCTGTAGGGCTGCATCCCAGCTGGGAGGTAAAAAGTGATGTGAATCCCAAACTAAAATGACTTTAAATTACTCCAAAACCCCAAACTTAGCAAAGAGAACAGCACCAACCTTTCCACAGGGAAATGCAAGTTCACATCCTCAGTCCTGTGCTGCCACGAGCACGTGGCAAGGGAGGAGAGCAGCACATGCCATGGGCTTTTTCTCACACTCCTTTTTCTCAGGTCATATTTACCCTCTGCATACATCACCAGATATCCACAGATATCCAGAGATCCAGCTTCCCCGGGAATCCAGGCAACCTTTCCTTGGTGAATGCTCTGTCAGGAGCTGACCTTGTGGTGGGGGAACAAAACATGAGCTTCACTTCAGGAAAAATCTCTCTGAGGCCACTGAGGTCACTTACACAGCTTTAACCTCACATGAGAGCAAAACACTCGAGTTTTCCAAGTATTCACATAAGATCTCATTGGTTTCTGCACTATAAATAATTATAGCGTGGAAACAAACAGAAATTCAGCATCTTAAGGCAGAGTTTAGGGTTTGCAGTCTAGAGCAGGGCCTTGCAGGCCAGACCCAAGTCGAAAAGCAAGATCTCCATCAGTACTCAAGAGGGACGCAGTAACACAGGAATCCTCACAGACCACATGAAGGATGGAAAGTACTTTGAGTAGTTAACTTGTAAACACATGGAATTTACTGACTGCAACAACGGCAGAAAAAAAACCCCATTCAAACTAAACAAAACAAACCCCAGAAAACAAACACAAAACCAAAAAAAACACGACCCTATCCTACCAACCCCCACCCCCCCCCCCCCAAAAAAAAACCCCCCCAAAAAAAACAACCCAAAGAACATCAGCACAAAGCTCCCAAGCACAGATCTTTGGAAAATGTGACCATTCAGTTGCATCAAACCTTCTGGCTGAAAAAATGGAATTTATTGAGACATGATGATAGAACTGATTAAACATAATTATCTTCTTACTTGCAAATGATAAACTATTGAGATCAAGGCATCTCCAGTCCACATTCACGGTTATTTATATAAAAGATGTAGATCTTAACTACCTGAAAAACAATTAGTTACAAAACAGTTGTATAATCAAATTAGGGGAATGTATTGATTCTGGGCCAACAGTATTTGAAAAACCTCGTTAACTTTATAATGGCACAATCCTCCACAAGCCCCTTCACAAATAAGACAATGGAAAACATAAATAATCTGCAAATAATTGTCTAAAGTACTGCAGTTTTCCTTCATATCTCCCCCAGGTCATCCTGGGTGAGGTGATTTGCCCTTGGAGAGATGAGGGTGAGTTCTGGACAGAGCTGGCAAATTCCCCCTCAGCCCAGGAGCTCCTCTGGAGTGAGCTGTGAGTCCCAGGCACAAGGGAAGCTCACAGCTCACAGGCATTTGTGCCCACAGGAGGATCTGGATGTGCCATGGGGACAGGAGAAAAAGAGGAAGAAGAAAAAAATTAAAGGTGTCAGGTGAGCTGAGACCCAGTGAATAATATTTTGAATTTTTTCTGGAATAAGCCTTAAAAAATTCTCTGAACTTGAGAAATTTCTGCAGCTCCTCTGGACAAGCAGCTGATGAAAGTTCCTCTCACATGCACAAGCACATTTTCAGGACTTCTTGTAAGTGCAGTGACTGAGCATCACCCTGCTGCCTCCTGGAAGTTTGGCTTTTAGTTTTGGTGGAAGCAGCTTGTTGTGAGTATGCCCAGAAAGAGCTGAGAGGATTTGCTGCCAGCACCAGTCTTTCATCTGCCATTAAATAAAAAATAAATATAAATACAAATAAATAAATAGATTTTAAAAGCCTCAAACCAGATCTTCACCTGCAGGAGCAGTTTAGCATTTTCTTTGTCTGGTGTACATGTGCAAACACCCTTGCCTGGAATGTTTGTGCCATCCACAAATCCCCAATTCTGCAGCAGCAGGAACCTCTCAAAAGGCAGAGGAGGTAGCAAACCCACCCCCAGCATTTTTCACATGTGGCTGAACCCTCCTGCATTGCAGCCAGCAGCACTGAGCTGCCCAGAGTGTTCTTCCAAGGGCAAGCACTGTCCTTGGATGAGCACGAGAAACCACAACCTGAAAAGCAATCATTCCCACCTTCTCGTGTTTACATATATGGATAGATTTTAAAAAATCAGCTGCATGCGGGTTTTGTTGTGCCAAAACTGCCATCAACACAATGAAAGAAACGAAGTAAATATCATTAAAACTAAGGAGCCTCCAACACATGCATGTCCCAAAAGAACACTCTGTGCTCCTCCTGGAAAGTTAGAAAATACCACTCATGCACCTTTTGAAATAAAAATCAGGAGTTTCCAGGGCACACAAGTGAGCTGAGCTCAATATTTTATGTAAGGTCCTACAGCCAGTCCAGCTTCTCACATCTGTGGTCCTAGTCAATCTAATATTCTGCTTGATAAGGTAATTTTAAATTAATATATCCAAGTTGTGGCTTCTGTCACCTTTGCTCTTGCTGTGACCCTCCCATCACAGAACAGAGCAAGAAAACCTATCTATCTACTCACTGCAAGAAAATAAAGAACATCTCCAGCAGGTTTATCAGCTCTGATAGTTCAAATCTATCAAAATAAGCAAAAGCAGGCACACAAAGCTAGCCTTGAATTACCCAACTTAAGCAAAGTAATCTGAAGTGCAATGATAATGAAAAAAGAAATTTTTAAAATATTGGGTATTGTAGAAATATCACAGTAGTAGAAACTACACAGTGAGGAAGTGTAGGGGTAAGAAATGCCAGAATTCAGGAGTTTTTCCCAGCTTTGTGGGAATCAGGCACTGCTTGTTACAGTCGGGAGTGTGTGAGTGA
Source organism: Chloebia gouldiae (assembly GCA_003676055.1). NCBI lineage: Eukaryota > Metazoa > Chordata > Aves > Passeriformes > Passeridae > Chloebia > Chloebia gouldiae. Next base: position 6,067,074 of record QUSF01000027.1, on the reverse strand, counting down.
AGAACAGCTTCCCAAACATCGGGGTTATCTCCTCTCACCTCTGACAAGGCAACTAAAGCACATCCAGAGCTGCTTTAAAAACAAACCAAACCAAACAATAACCCCAGACAACCAAACAGAAACTGGGCTTTTCTCAGTTAATGCTGTTTTGTGACAACAGAGAAGCAGTCTCCTGATAATAAGGTAGACAGGTTGTGGTATTCACGTGCCCTCTGAACAGAGGGAGACTCAGCTTTCTCAGGATCTCTCCTGAGAGAAGGAGAGGAAAGAGAATCAAAACAATTCTTATCTCATTCGCTGTTTGTGCCCATGTGGAATGTGGTCTGGAGATCGTTTGCCCGAGGTGATTGCTTGATTGGCTTCTGGTGATGGTGTTTTGGATTCATTGACCAGTTGGATCCACCTGTGTGTTGGGAGTCACAGATTTTCTACTTAGTGATAATTCTTGTTAGTGTAATGTAGTTATAGTATAATATAGTCTAATAAAGTCATTAATTAGCCTTCTGAAATCACTGGAGTTCAGAGCTCATTCTTCCTGCCAGTCAGACACTGCATTTTACTACAGCTGTTCCCTGAAATTTTTGAAGGAAGACACTGATTTCCAGGAATATAAACAAAACAGGAGAGATTTAAGACATTTTAAGATACATTGGCAGTTACAAAATAGTAAAAGAGGCTTTAAAATAACATGTGCCATAGATAATTAGATAAAGATATGTTGACGTTTATGAGAAGCTAAATATAAATAAGGTAAGTAATTAAATATAAGGCCTCCTTATATGCAGCTGGTTGTCTCAGCCTCATTTAATTTAGTGGAGCAAGTGCTACCAGAGCTTTAGAAATACAACATGCAGCAAAAACTCTGAGGGTGCAAGTCTGAACCTCATTCTCTGCTGCTCAAGTCACACACAGAGGCCACAACCAGGGGCTTCTATAAGATGTATTCTCTGATTTGTCCTGTCTAAACAAAATCAGATCACTAACATAAATTTTCTCTCTTTTTGGTGGCTTTTTTTGTTATTTGCTTGTATTTTTTCTTTTCAATACTCTCAGTCTTCATTGTTCTTGCTTTAATATCAATTTCCTCTCCTTTTCAGGAAGTTTTTGTTGTTTTCTTGTATTTTTTTCTTTTCAATACTCTCAGTTCTCATTGCTCTTGCTAGGTCACAGGCCCAGCAGGAGCTGAAAGGAACATGCAAAGCCAGAGGTCTCTTTTGAAGACAGACTGGCCATTGCCTGGGCTCTATCACTGTTCAATGCCCAGGGCGATGGGACGATTTGCTTTTTGGGCAAGTCTATTTACAGAACAGGAAGATTAATTGCCCTCGTGGTCAGAGTAACTGTGATAATGCAGGAGACCACTGAACCTGGTGCATTTCCAGCACAGACGCTGCAGCCTGACACCTTGAATCCCTGCTATCATTTAACTCTCACACCAACCAGGCAGAATATTTTGCACCTACTTTATCCTTCCTTTATAGTGTTATAAAGTTGATGAGGACCCTGCTCTCTCCTGAAACACTCCCATTACAATTTTCAGTGCTGAACGATGCTCACAGCAGCGAGCATCACTCTCTGAAACGAAAACAAACATCATTCAGAGCTAAAGAGTCATCACCACATGAATGTGAAAGATTGATTGGCAACTGCTGGGCCTCTGAAGGTTTAAGTCTAATAAAAACTCCAGGAAGGAGATGTTTATGCTTTGGGGAGAAGCACATCATCAGGCTGTGCCCCACTGAGGCTGGAGCGGAGCAGACAAACCCCCTTGGTCTTGTCAGATAAACGAAGGAGAAAAATGAGCCCAGGCAGGCAGCACACAACTCCTCTGTTCTGTCTGAATTCAGTGCTGGCTACACATTGTGAGAATAAATCACCACAGGACTCACTCAGGCCAGGGCTCAGGACACAGATTTTGAAACCAAAACACAAATCTGCTTTACATGGAGCTGCCTGGAGAAATAGCCCCAGGCAGGGGTGGAGGGAACACGCGGCTCGCAGATGCTCAATGCTCTGTGGAATATTGAAGAGTTTTCCTGCAACACTTAAGGGTTTATCCTACTGATATCTGGTGAAAATGAAAGATCTAAATGCAGCAGAGTGACTCCTGCCAGTTGCTGCCCAGCTGTGGTGTTGGGATGCCTCAAATTCAATTAAACTCCATGAGAATGAGCATTTTACCTTATTTAATGTGTTTACACCTTTAAGTGATGTCAGACACGGAATGAATTTTATCCAACAGGGAACTGTAGAAATATGGAATCCAAAGCTGGGAACGTTTCCAACAGCACAGTGATTTCTTGGAAAGTCTGACTGAAGAGGTGACCTTAGGTGACAATTCCTGAGAGCAAGCACAACCTGAACATATTGGATGATAGACTACCCAGGGAAAGCTGACAGTCTGCTGTGCCTTCTGCCACTCCCTCAGAATGCTCCAAAAGGTGAAATGTAATCAAATCCTTTGAAAGAGAGTTTAGACACCACCTCAAGGGACTGCACAGTCGCCCAAAGTGTTGCAGGTGAAAGTTCATGAATTACTCTGAAACCAGTTGCAAATTCATGGTCACTTTGCCTGCTGGATTAATCCTTGGTGTTTAATGTCAGCAGAAAGAATCAGACAGACTGGGGAAAGAAAAAGCTCACTGATAGTTTCTTGCTTTATTTATTAGTAACAATGCCATGGCTTTGGATAATATACCCATCCCTGAGCCTCATTCAGATGCACTGATGCATTATTTTACATAATTTACACACACAGCAACAACAGAACGTGAACCACAGACCCAGTGAAATATGATTTAGCACAACCAATTCTGGCAAAAGTAATTAAGAATAAGCAGAATAGCTGCCATCCCAGCTTGGTTGTAAATAATATTCTGATACAGCTGGGAAAGTACCAGAATGAGAATTTATCAGAATTTATCAGTTCTAGGAGGTTTAAGATCTAATTAATGCTCACAACTCATTTTATTCAAGACAAACAGAGGAAGCAGCAAGCAAAAATAATGAGAAGAAAAAATTCTACTGTATATTCACAAAGTAGGAGGAAGAAGGATCACAAAGAGTCCTGACATAAAGGAGAGAAGAAACCTGCTTTGGGGAAGGCACTGTGCAGAAACGTACACCAATAATTAACACCTAAACACAGCTAATTCATCCAATCTTATGAGAGAAAAACACTTCTCCATGTGCCACCTTCCAGTATGTGCTGCTTAAATATTTGGAAGAAATTTAGACATGGCATTGCCTTCCCCCAAAAGGCTTCTCTGATCACTAAAGGCAAGGCAAGGACAGAAATGCTAAATTTATAGTCCTAGCTGGAAAGACTTTTGAACAACTCCGACAGATCAGTAATAAATTACCATTATCTGGCTGCACATTCCCACCTACTGTCTCATGTAATGTGGAAGGAATGAAAAAGAACCCAGGCAGAAAGGAGCAGCACATAAAAACAGCTCCCTGGAGTCTCCAGAGAGGAAAAACGAAATGCCTCAAGAGTTGTTTTGCATGAGCAGCAGCCATGCTAAATGCAGCATCACAGCACCCCGATGGACACTGTAAATCTTCAAAATATCACCCTAAGAGAGACCCTGAATCCACCTCCAAAGCCAACATTTCCCTCTGTGTGTCAGGGAGCAGCCAGGGTCAGTCACCCCACGCAGCACAGCCAGCAGCAAAAGGAAAAGGGTCAGAGATGGGTCTGGAAATGAGGATGGAGCACAGGCACCAGAGGCTTCCAGAGCCTGGAGCCAAAGCCAGGAGAGGAGATAAGCCATGGACACACAGATAAGGGCCCTTCCAGGAGGTGACCAACTGTCAGGAAAACTGACAGGGGAAAAGGTGACAAAGATTTAAAAATGTCTTTTGTATTTTCCAGCCAGCTCAAGAAAATTCAATTTGCGTCAATCTACACCACTTCTCTCAGACTTGAATCTGTTTCTTTTAGTTATTTCCTCTTTTGAATGCAAAAAAACCCAAACCATAACTGTGATGTCTTTTGAGTCAATATGTATTTATTTTCAAAGCAGAAAATACAGAAAATATACTGTTTAGAAAACAAATGAAAGCAAATCAGGGTGAACACATGACTTGAAAACATTTTTATCTTTTTCAAAGGTTTTTCCTGGCCCAAACTACCTGTAAAATTCAAAGTGCATTGGCAAAGAGCTTCAGCATCCCCTGAAAATCTTTTTCTTCTTTAATATTGGTCCCCTCACTTAACCAGTGTCAAAGGCAGGTCTTTATTCGAACTCAGCCACTGCAAATGGAAATTTTAAACCCTCTCAAAGCCTTTTCCTCCTAAATCACTGATTACAAGGGAAGACAGTGAAAAACAAAACCTGAATTTATGACCAGCAAAAGGCATCAAATAAAAAGTTTTCTTGTTATCTGCAAAAGTGTTTATTGAAGAGATTATGAAAATATCATTTGTACTGGAAGCCTCTCCACACTGAAGCTGGATCAGCCTAATTATTACAGCATTTTTCCCTTGGTTGGGAGACCCTTGAATGTGTTGCCAAGCGTCCTTGTCCCAGCCAGCTATAAACCCTGAGCTGTTTTCCTTGCAGAAGGATTTCTTGTAACTCTTCCCTCCGTCCTTCACAGGTTTGAAGGATTGGCTGTGTGGCAGAATGGGTGTGACAGGTTATTACTGAACCACTACACAAGCAGGCAAACTTCTGGAAGTGTGGCAAGAACAGCATTCTAAAGTTCAGAATTTAAGTTATTTTTCCTGAAGTTATCTAAGTTCCAAGCTCCCATAATCTATACCACATTGGCTGTTTGAATTTTTCCTTCCAGCCCCAACTGTTGGCGTATTTGAACATTTCTTCTCTGATTTTAGGAATTAAAGCTGTAGGGAGAAGTCTTGAACATGGTAATCCTAAAATTTCAGAAGCTAAAAGAAAAAAAAAAAATTGTATGATTAAGGCAGGCTTGTGATTAAGTTGTTTTAAGCTTGAGCAAAGTAACACTGACTCACTGTAGCCATGTCAAATATCCCCAAACACCCCTGAAAAGCCTGGCCAAGATCTGTGCTTAAAAGTTCCAGCTGTTTACGAGGTATTTGTGTGGGGGAAGGATGTGGCAATAATCGCATTGCTTCTAATTGAAAAATGGGTGAAAAGATTTTCCTATAATTTCCCCAAAATAAGTGAGCGAAACCAACTGCGGGGAGGAAAAAAAAACAAGAACAATTCTCAAAAAAAAATGAAGTATATAAGAGGAATCTTTTGTCACTTTCAGCTGTTGCTGGAGCTCCTTGGGGTATTCTGGTGTAGCCCATGGAAATAGGGGGTGTCAGATTTTCATCACAAAGCTGCCTCAGTGTGAAATTCCCTGTTCTGGCGTTGTGGACTGGTAACATTTGGCAGAATTTTGAATGCCAAGACCAAGGGTAAAACATCAGTGATTAATCTTTAAAAGGTGAAGCCTAAAATGGTTTCTGTCTCATCTGATTCTGATGTTTTAGGTTTGAGCTTTTCTATTTTTCACATTCTGTGCTGCTTTAGTCTGTGGGTCTGGGCTCCATAAGAGGGGATGCTGAGCTCTGTGCACTGAGCAGGGAGACAAAACAATTCCTGCTCCAGCTGGGCACCAAGGACAAATGATCCAAATCTCAGCCCAGCAGCACAAACCCCGTGGGCTGGAGAGAGAAAAACAAGCAGGGTGGGACTGCCTGGGCTGGAGCTGGAATGGGACAATGAACTCCAAGGTGCCAATGGAGCAGAGCTGATCCCAGGGAGAGCCCCCGGGAGCGCTCGTGCATTTTGGGGCCATTTTGGGTCATTTGGGTGCAGCCCTGGCTGGGCTCTGGTGCTGCCCAAGGTGGATCCATGGAGGAGATCCTTTAATAAATCCCTGCTTAATTCTTTAGCTCTGTTCAGCCTCTGTTCCAGGGCAGCCATCACAAGGCATCAATTCCACCTCATCTGTCCCTGTTCTTAAATCCCAGCAGTTTTCAACAGTGTCTTGGTACTCTAGGGAAAATCAGGAAGAGGGGCTGTAAAATGGATTTTCCCAATGGATTGCCATGGTTCAAATGCTTCTGTTTGTTCCCTTCCAGGCCAGAATAAGCTTTTAGCTCAATCCTTCCCCATACACAAAGACAAACCAAGATAAGCACAGTCACTTTAATCATTAAGAAATTGTTTAATCTCCACAATATTTCAGTTCTCCAAAACATATTCATGGATATTTTTGCAAAACTCAGAGATATCTTTGGAATTTTTTCTAGCTTCGCTCATTTGTGCCTTTGCATGTTCATTTGGTTTACACTTGCACAAGCTGTGCATCCTTCCTCAGCCCAAAAATAAATTCTCCACAAATGCTGGAACCCTAAACTGCAGATTTTTGGGGCACAAAATGGGATTAACCTCAGTTTGTGTCTAGAAGTCAGGTATTGAGCCCATGTGGAATGTCTGGTTTGTGTTCCTGCCAGTGAAGAAACAAGTCCATTGAAAGAATGAACAGCTACACTGAACTCACACTTCTACATTAAATAAGAGTCAATAAAAAGCAGTTTTCTGATGCAGATTATCCAGCACTAAGAAATTATGTCACAGTGGTTTAATTTCCAAATGTACAGATAAATATAAACTCCTCTTCAAGGACCACTTTGATCCCACAGGGACCAGAGTCTACGCTATTGTTGAATGTGCATTTTAAGGTACATCTGGGTTTAAGAATCCTAGTGTGCAAATAAAGCAGCTTGGCTTCAGACTTGCAGGCAGAAATCCCACAGCATGCTCACAGCAACAGCTTTTTTGGCTTGAATTTCTCTGAAGAGTCCTACTTTTTGTTTAATTACATTCTGTGTAAATCATAAGTAAAGCTATTTTTAAAATTGAGAATTCTTCTCATATTGGAGTTTGTAGAGAAGGAGCATCCACCAGGCAGAGCAGAGTGAGGAAAACAAAATCTGAACAATAACTGACACCTCTGTGCAATCAAAACTCATTCCAGGTCCTGCTGGCTGCACAAAAGGCTCAGAACCAAATACTTCAGAGTTCCCGGAGGAAATGTAAAATATTATGAAGTCTGTGATTACTGGAGGTGCATTTCTTGCCTGTAAGATGGAAGCAGAGTCCTCAGACTTTTGCATTGAGACAAAAACCAGGAGTAGAGTGGAAGAGAGTGCAGCAAGGTGCCTTCACAAGGCTTGCTGTCCTTAGAACTTCCACCTCAGCACTCACTTAAAATCATAAAATCACAGAATCATCAAGCTTAGAAAAGATCTCTTTATTACTATGATTGCTCAGCATCCCATCAATGACAATTAAATATTTCTAATGTATTTGTAATAAATATGCTTAGAAATAACACAGAAGTGGCTTCATTTTCTGCTGCCTCGTACCATTTACTTGTTCCTATGCAACAGAAAGTGCAAATGGGTGTGAGAATTTATCACATCTCTGTGTGAGTGTCCAAGATCTAATTTGAGAGTTGAAATACAAATGGATCTAATTGATCTTTGCATAATACAATTGTATGTTCACTGTCCTTAACAGGGTACCCAGAGAAGCTGTGGCTGCCCCTGGAAGTGTCCAAGGCCAAGTTGGATGGGGCTTGGAGCAATCTGGGATAGTGGAAGGAATCCCTACACATGGCAGAGGGTGGAACAAGATGAGATTTAAATCCCCTCTAAACCCAAACCATTCCATGACTATAAAATATACATCCCTCATCTATGGGTCAGAAAAACCTGAATGCAGCACCTTTGAGAAGCTGAAGGGATAAAATCCCCCAAGCCTGGTACTAAACTAAGCTGGCCTTTTTCAGCAGCTTAGGAAAACAGAGTCCCTGGGAGGAGAAGCAAAGAACTGTGAGTGACCTTGCCCTGGCTGGAGGCTGTGAACAGGAGCTTGGGAGAACTGGCAGGGAGATGTGTAGGAGAAAATCTTGGACAGAACTGCAGTGCTCAGGGTGAAGGCACAGGGAAGGAAAAAAAATAAAAAGGTGACTCAATGAATCAGTTTGAAGGCAAGCTTTGCTCTGGCTCAGAAAAAGAACTAAGCACAGTTCTTGCAGTTTAGTCAATATATCAAGGTTTTGGGAGCAGTGAGTGGAAACTTGGGAATGAGGAGCAGTGCAGAGGGAGCTCTGGCTGGTGGGGAGGGAGGTGTTGAGGCTGCCTGGTGAGTTAAGGTGACTGGCTGCACCACCAGAGCCTGCACAGGTGTTTGTAGTGATCCTCCCTTCAGGAAACATTCCTGCAGGAGCGTGGATGTACACGGAACTCCACTGAACAGGCACAGTTGTGGTAAAAAGTGTTCTGTGAAAAACCCAAACAAAAGTGGTTTTAAGCTGTGATGCCTCTGTGAATGTCTTTAGCAGAAGAAAAGCTGAATTTGCTGTGAAAAGTGTATTTTTCTGCCCCTCTTCCTTCTCTTTCCTGGTGCAAGCTCCGTGTGATTGGTTTGATGTTAAATGTACCAGGGCTTGCTCTCCACTCTGTCTCTGTGGAGCAGGACAGACACAGGGTCCTGTCACCCAATCTGAGCAATTCCTCTTATGTAAACAGATACTTCTCTGCTGAGAAATTATGCCCACAATTTTCTTACCCCTAAACAAGGTTTTCCTTTTCCATTGTCTCATCTTTATCTCCTTAGAGGACGAATATTTTATTTTCAGACAAGGAACAAATAGAATTTGTGAGGAAAAACCCATTCTGTGCTCAGTGGCCTCCACATTTTGTTCTTCTCTGAAATCTGCTGGTATTTGCTTTAGGTGTATATAGTGGGGTTTGACCTTGCAGGTTTTCTACATTTCTTAAATCTCATAAAAATCAATAAAAACCAGATGATCACCTTGTTTGCCTTATGCTTGTTCTATGTTTATTTTTTCTATTTGCATCTCCTTTCTTTGTTATTCACCCATCCACCTTGTTTATAAATCCTTATGCTACTTTGTGGTTTGTTTTTTTTTGCCTCTCCACACCCATTCCCCCCATTACAGCAAAGAAAATCAGTGAAACCTGGTCTTATGTTCTACTTTCTTAAGGAAAGAGAATTCGGGAAAGATGAATTGCATGGTTAAAGCAGCAAAAGGGAGAGGAAGGGAAGTGATAATGGGACAGATTTTGTTCCTAATGTAAAAGGCTGACTTACCCAGACCTATCTACTGTTGACTTTAAAGAATTTAAACTCACAGAGCTGGACTCTGGTTAAAGAAGGTTTGGCTCACTGTTAAAAATGTGCAAACATTCAGATAAGATAAGAACGCTGAGCTTTTCCTTCGTAGTTCTGAGGAATGATGTTGTACCAGAAGAAGTGCTGTGAGCAAACATCCTCCTGATGGCACCGTTTTGTTCTGAGCTTTTATTTTACCCATTGCTCCCCTGCCTTCAGATCTCCCATCTCCTGGGCTCCTTCCTTCCTGCTGGGCAGGACTTCAGGGATGCACTTGAGAGAAGATGAAGAGCAGTTGGAGGCACCCTGGAAGAGGAAAACAAGAATGATCAAAGGTTTAAAAACAACTGTGACCTTTAGTGTATGAATGGGGTTTATGAAATGTGGAGAGGAGCAACGAGAGACACATAATGTTCTTAAAATACTTAAAAGTTAGAGGCAAAATGTGAAAATGTTCCCCATGTGCAGCGTAAATAAGAACAGTAGTGAAAGTTTTAAATCACAGCAAAGGAAATGTTGTAACAGAATGTTCTGAGGAGACTGAAGCACTGAATTGCCATGGGGTGGGTGGCATTGTTGTCATTGCACAGTTTTAAGAATAGAAAACTCCAACACTCTTTGGAGATGAGGTTAATTAACTCCAGGACCAAATCTCGAGGGGAGAAAATCTGACCCTTTCAAATCAGTGGGATATTATGAAGAACATCCTCATGTGGTTTTCCTTTTCAGTCTCCCCATACTAAGCAGAAGAAGTTACTATAATAAAAACATTTGGATGGCAAAAAGCCCTTTAAAATATTGTCATATATTATCCCTTCAAGCTTCACAAGGATATGTGTTCTTCAGCTTTTGGTGGCAACTGAATAATGTTGGGTTTTTTTTCCCCTTTTCTCCCTGAAATAGATGTTGGGTTTATATCCCAATGGGAAACAATAGTACTTTCTTTCCAGCTCTCTTCATGCCTAAGAACAGCACTGGAATCTAAAAAAGTCCTGTGTATTCTTTCATGCTGGTGCATAAAAATCAGTGTTTGACTGGAGAAGACAAAGCAGAGATTTTTCTGATGTGCTGGTCATCTTCCCACAGCAAACCCAACCTTGGGCCTGAGGGGACTTGGATTATGGATGCTGCTCCAAAGGTCGAGGGCTTGATCTTGCAGGATGAGCTACTGCCACAGTTCCACCAAATATCCCTTGGCTTGGGATGATCTGAAGCTGTCAAGGAGAAAGAGAAAAGGAAAAAAAAACTGTTTTATTTTTTTCCTCCAAACATAACTAGCTATGAGCCAAACCTTCCAGACCAAAGCTCCATCTTCCCTCTATGTTTAATGCTCTCTCTGATGAAGGTGCTGTTGCTGAATCCTTGTCTTCAAACCAGTTTTGGGTACACCCCAAACCCCAGTTTTGGTTTTGGGAACAGTGTGTTGTTTGTACTTGCTCTGGGCAACAGCTCAGCAAAGAAGGAATTTTCTTCCATCAAGGATAAGGTTGGTGAGCAGTTGGCAGAATCTGTGATAGATCCTATCTGGTCCCATAGATCTGTAAAAGCCAAGATGTATTTTATTTATTTATTTTATTTTATTGTTTTATGTTATTCTACTCTATTCTACTCTATTCTATTTTTTGCATGCCATTGTGTTAGAAAGTCTGGCTTCTGACTCAGTCCCAAGGTAAATAAATGCTATATGTCTGACCAGTGTTTGTGGAACGAAGGATAAAATGCAAAGCTCTGCTCAGAGCTGAAATGTGGTGCTCTTCATAAACTCTTTGATGTTTTAGCAGAGGTAAAAATATATCTTGAAATCAAATCAAATATATCTTGAATTTACCCAAGGAAGAGGAGAATTCTCTGCCTGATTGTGGTAAGGACACTCCAGAGCATCAAGGTTTGTTTGTGCATGGTTTGATGAGGCACTTCGCTTCCTCTGCAGTCCTTCTGGGGAATGCTGCAGCCCACAGGGCTGCAAAATCCAAATTTTACAAATCATCCTCCTCTTGGGATGGACAGCAGCAAGGCTATGAAACCAAGCAGTTGTGACCTTTGCTGAAAAAGAAATGGAAATGAAGCTGTGGAAAGAGTGCGACATCTGAAACTTGGCCCTTCCTGCTGGGCAAACCTTTCCAAAGCATTGCTACAGTTTGGTTTAGGGGAGATTTCAAGCAAAGCTGCCCTGGCTGCTGGACGAGGCCTTTGGGTCTTGCATCCAAACATGAAAGAAGGGCTGGTGCATTTCCTGTAAAGATGATTTTGCTTTTTATTCAGTTGGTGGACATGTGATGCCCTTTCAGGGCTGTCTAGAAACAGAGGCCAGACAAAATTAAGGGAATAAAAAGCAGGAATATTTATTGAAATGTACCTTCAGGTACATTTAAGGCAGACAAAGCCCCCAAGGGGCTACACCCAAAATGGACAATGGGTTTTCACACTTTTATAGGTTTGGTCCATTTGCATATTGGGGGTTCAGCTGCCAATTAAAGCTTCAGGTAATGAAGTCATTGACCCTAGGTTTGCTCCCCACAACTCACTTTTGTTTCCATCTCTGGGGCCTGAGGCAGTGAGGGGTCCTTGATTGCCAGGCCTGGAGAAGAATTGTTGTATCTGCCCAAAATGGGAAAGCAGCAGCTCACACTGTGTGTGGAGTTTGGAGTTATCACCAAAGAACTGCAGGGTTACCAATACATGAAAAAAATAAAAGCTAAAATCCCTAAGGCATCACATCAAGGCTTCAGTGTGGGGAGCTGGGGAGAGCACAGTGCTGGGATGAACACAGACAGTGACTGATGGGATGCTGCTGGAGGAACGAGTGAAAAGCTCTGGAAATGTCTCTCAAGGTCATGTCCAGTCTCTATCAGGCATCCATTTCATAATGGCACCCATAAATACATCAAGATTTTCAAATCCAGGCTGATTTCTGATGCTGCTGTGAAATTGTTACTTTAAAATCTTATCTGTAATGCTTAAAACCCTCCCTTATCTCCAATTTATTGGTGTTGCCCAGCTTAGGGCCGTGTATTAATGATGGCTTTGAGCAAGTTTCCCAAACTTCATTTAATCAAGATTAAGCTATTGTGCCAACAGCCTTTATTTTTTACCTGGCTCTCTCCCTTCCTGATATTTATTCTCACAAATGCCACTCCAAGTATTGCCACCAAGTTTCCATTGCCAAATGACATTCCATGCCAGAGAACTGGATTAATAGGACAACAGTCCTCTTCCCTCTACCTTCCCATCAAAAACAGCTTTTTAACCCTCTCCAAAAATTTATTTTTCCCTTTTCCTCCTTTATTCTATCCATGTTTTCCTCATCTGTTTGTGGTCTGTTCCAGGCCATCCTTTCTGGGATATGAAGTATCCCTATCACATTCCTCTAGCTCTGGTTTTGCCAGACCCAACTCCCCCTGGTTCTGAGTCACTTGTTTGCCCCCTTTCCTCAGCTCATCTCCAGGAGTCCTCTGGGATGGAGAAATTCCTTTCCAATGTAAAATGAGCTCCTGCTCAGTAATTCTTTTTTTTTTAATTGGAAATTTTACTAGAATGGATGAATTTCTTCAAGGCATCTTTTACAAATTCTAGCACATCCTTCCAAGCGGTGTGTTTCATTAATTGGAATACTCCTTTGGCACCAAGGTAGGATTTTTTGATGTTTGCTGCCAGCATCTTGGGAAATTCTGGATTTTTCAGTCTCTTGGATTTACTTCTAGAGTTCTGTGCTGCTGTTAAGTCAAGCTGGAGTAGTTTACTATCCTTTAGGCCAGTGTTTCAAATATAATTTGTTATTCCCAGAATATCCTGTGGATATCCTGTATCTTCTCTGGATAAAGTGTTTCATTTTGTTGATCTTTTTCTTTTTAAAAAAATGAGGTTTTCATGCACTTTCTCAGTTTTTCTCCAAAGTATTCCCTCCAATATTTGATAATTTGTATTAAGGGAGGCAATGTGCTTCTGATGTGAGACTTTATTCCCAAAGATTTCTCATTAACAAGGAGAAATTACAATTACACCAGAACAATTCTCAATAGAAGATCCCTTTGGATTTTTGCCTGCACTTTGCATTTTCAGAGGAAGAATACAAATGCAGCTTGTTTTGGTGGAATGGCAGATGGAGCTGGGAGCCTTCTGCTCCATTTTATTGCACCACATGGTAGGAGAAGCTTCTCTATCTCACATCTGCCACCTCCTCATGAAGCTACAGAGTTCTTTGGGGATGGAAATGTGGGAGAACAGTCTCTTCCCATCCCCTCACCCCAGTGCCATGGCAGAGAGGGAATATCCACCAGGATCAGGTCTCAGAGGGACAGCAGGACGTGGTGCTGGAGTTCCAGGTGTATTTATGGTGCTGGAGGATTCCTGGCACCCAGGTGTTGGATGTGGCATCCAGCCAGGCTCCATCCTGGTGAGGACCCAGCCTGCATCCAACAGAACCTTGTGCCACTGCTGGCAAACCTCTGGGCCAGGATCCCAGGTTTTGGGGTTCAAAATATCCATGGATTCTCAGCAGTTGTGGTCCTGGGGAGCCCCTGCATTGCCAGGTGGAGCTCTCCCACTGTTCTCTCTGTGCTCTGAGATCCGAGGACACACTGTCCCCCTTGTTCCAGCTGTGGCCAGCCTTGGCTTGTGCAAATGTTAACCCTGGCTTTTCCCGTGCCCAGCCTGGGTCCTCACAGGGGTGACAGCACTGGTGTGAATAATGTGGGAAGAATTCCTAATGGTGGGGTGGGGAAATGCAGCTTTCCCAGAGGTAGGTCTGGAATTGAAAACAGACATATTTTTATAGTTTTATTGCTGCTTTTTATGTATGTGTATTTTATCCTGACAAAAGGGGATTCTCTTGGCCATACCAGTTAAAAACCTTGCTGGTAAGATGGAATGATTGTTTCATTAATAATAAAATAACCTCAAAAATTGTATCAATATTTTATTCAGGAGTGTAGAACAAACCTTTACATCCTATCCTAAATCTAATTGCAGCCATCTTTTTATAGATTGTTTAGAGTTTACTGAAAATGAAATTAAACCACTTTGATTTTTGCCTGAACATAAAACTGAATTACTGAAATAGCATGAAAAAACATTTTTTCTTATAGTAACTTTTGACCACGTGAAAATATGGAAGCACTACAAATCTTTCAAGAAAGCCTGGCTTTATGTGGTTTCCAGCATCACTTCCAGATTAAACAGTTTGGCTCAATGTTCAAGTCCAGGCGCATCTGAACCAGACACATTTGCTGAGATTTATGTCAATTTGAGCTTTACTCCTTTCATGATTTCTAGTACAGTTTTGGAAAGCTCTGTTTATGGGTATATTTAGGGGAACTGCAAATGGATCAGCCTGAATCTCAAAAACCTGAAGTCAACCTCCAGCAGCTCCCCTGGGGTCACTGACCAGATCAGTGAGAGTCTGACAAACGCTGCACACAGATCTGTGGAAAGGTGGCCCAGGCTGGATTTTAATTTTGACTTCTCTCAGTTTAGGGAAGAGGGAATATTGAGGAATGGGAATGCTCTGTAAAGATCCCTTGCTGTGTTTGATTTCCAGCTGTCTTGTAACTTCCACAGGGTCCCTAGGTATCCAGAGGCTGTTGATTTTAATAATGGGTAGGGAAAATCTGGGGTTGGTGATCTGTGCTTCCTAAGCTGATGTCAGTGATGATTTCAGGATAAAAATTCCATTATTATGTGGCTGGGATCCTGCTGGGATCATCCTGCAGAGGTGCTGCGTTGTTTATGTCTGCACAGAGACCAAATTCCAGGTGCTCAAGAAGGCGCTGAGGTGGGATGAGATGTAGGAATGAGGCTGAGGGAGCTCCAGCCCTAATGAGCCCTCACCTCTCAGCTCCAGTTCAGCTCCCAGTGGGATGGTGGGTCCTCCCAGAGAAAGGCTGTGAGGTGTTTCTTTATAAGTAGGAGCATTTCAGGATTTTTAGATTGTTCGCAAGAAAAAGCAGCTGAATTAAAACCAGCTGTTACAATAGAGATTTTTTATTTTATTTGAATATCAATGATATGGAGAATCCTGATATTTCATCTAGGAAATAAAAATATTGCTTCTTTTGATGTCTGTGGAGGGTTGTTTTTCGTTTGGTTTTTTTGTTGTTGTTTTTTTTTTGTTGTTGTTGGTTTTTTTTTTGTTTTGCTTCTGAGCTCTCTCCAGGTTTATTTGAATGTGAATGCACCGAGGTCACTCTATGCAAAAGCTGCATATGTTTACCTGCCCTAGGCAGAGCATTTGGTTCTCAGAGCAACTTTCTGGGCTGCAACAAAGGAGAGGAAAATAGTATTTTCTTATGACTACTGAACTCTATCTGCTTTCTTTCATGCTGCTTTTTACAAGATTTGGATGAGGTTGGATAGGACCTTTTTTTCATTTTGTAGGGGAAAAAGATAAAGTCTCCAGCAATTTTAAATGGCAAATTAAATTGTTCTAATTCAGGCAAAAAATACTTTCACCACAGTGCCCATGTTTCTGAAAGTAATATATATACCAGACTGGCATTTTGGGTATTTTGTTTATCATTAAAAGCAAAACAAGGTTTATAAAGGAGATTCAGCAAAGAAGTTACCCATGACAAAATCTAATCACTTTGGATATTTTTAGAATAATGAGATCCATGCTTCTTACAAAAGGCTCCTTGGGCTCCCAGTGGGGAGGATGTTTATAGTTCTGGACCTTCATTATTTTAACTTGATTATTTGCAGGCAACTTCATCTCCTACTTATATAAGAGCCCAGCAGTTGTGTAATCACCAGTATGAAATGAAAAGTCACATGGTTTGAGGTTGGTTTCTGCTCAGCCTGTCCTGGCTTCTTGCTGGGTTGCCACTCTCAAGGAGAGGGAGTTGGATAATTTGAAGCAAAGTTTCATCTTGGGCTTTTTCATGCTTTACCACTTTGTTAGGGCTTCCCAAACCTCCCAGACTGCTGGGGAAAGAGCTTCCAGGGTGAGTTTCTAGATGAATTACACATTCTGCACGGGGCTGCTCTGCGTTGATGGGTCAGCAGGAGTTTCTGTAGGGAGCTGCTTCCCCTCGTGCATGGACAGCTTCCCACGGAGCAGTTTGCACAGTCCAGCTCCTAATGAGCCCCAGGGCCTTGGAGAGCTCTCAGGAGCAACGTGGATGCAGCTCAGAGGATGGGAAAGATGGATGAGCAGAGGCAGCATTCACAAGCAAACACGCATATGTTTGCTTGAAGAAGAAAATGGATTTCCTGGAGAAATCAAATCTGAATGATGTTCCTCGGGAATTTGGAATGCAACAGCTCCCACACCAGGATCAAAGGATTTTAACTGAGTGCATGGTTAAGCATTCAGACTCTGCGGCATTTAATGCCCATGTTTTGTGCCATGCTAGAGCCTACAAGCTGCTCTTCCAACTGCAGCTCCTGGAAATAAAAGAACAGGAGAAGAACATCTAATTTGTCCTGGATAAGATTTGGTTTATTTCCTGTAATGTTCCATCTGATGACTCTTTGTAGTTGTAGCAAAAACCATTGTTTGAGAGACAAATTGAGAGTGGCAGTAAACACAAAAAGGTTAATGAAATACATGATTTCTGGCTCACTTGCTGGAGCAGGGAAAGCATGAGGGGTTTCAGTGTTTGGAATTCATAACTATTTCCTTTATTTACCCTGTGCCTCATTTTTCTTTCTCTCTTGGCTCTGAGATCCTCGTCTTTCTTCATGGTTTCTTCATCATTCTCTTTTTTTCAGTTCTCCCACTGCATTTCCCATGGCCTGAGAGCTCCCTTGCCCGCACCCCAAGTCACATTTGAGAAACTCCACGTGGATTTTTCTGCTCAGTCTTGTGCTTCAGTGCCCTTTCTAGCTGATCTTTGTTAGAACATATTTCAGATTGGTTTTCTCTTCAGAACTGTACAAGGACAGCTAAACATGTATGGAAAACTGTCCTAGCCTGGCTGTGCACTGCAGGGGCTTCCAGGGATGTCTGCTGGAAGAAAATGAGAGTAGAGGTGATCTCCCAGCACAGGTTTTGTCTCCTGGAAGATGTAAATCCCCATTTGAAGAGCTGGAAATTGCTGAGCTTGGCTCTGTCCTTGGAGAGGTTGTGACATCTCAGCAGGGTGGAAGTGCCACCTCCCACAGGCTCATCCATCCCTTCACTACAAGACTAAAACTGCAAGCATTTTCACAATGGCATGTGCCATTCTCCACGTGGCTGTTTCATTTCACTGAGTGATGGTGATGACTGTGTGAATGAAAAAAATGTCAATTCTTTAACCTCTGTTGTAAGCTGGTTTGGATTTTCCTTAACATAAAGCAAGCAGAGAACAATGGGTTGCATTGTGCCTGATTAAATTTTCTGAGCAGAATTCTAAATGTCCCCTGTGCACTATCTTAGCCAGGGTTACCTCACTGTAACCACAAGAGAAAGCTGAGTCGATTGAGCCACAGGTAGTGTCTGAACCCAGCTGCTGGTGGGAAAGGCATTTTCCCCTCTTCTCAAGCCTTTTCCTGTAGCAGTGTCCACAGGGATGGCTGTGGGGGAGGATTCCATCACATGGACACGTGTCTCATTCTCTGAGTCTTCCATGACTTCATCTCTTGTAGTATAATAAAGTGAAAATCATAGGTTGCAGTCACTCCTTAAGGTAGGCATAACAGCCCAGCCCTGCTCTGGGAGATGGGGCAGCACCTCTGATTTTAAAAACATTTGTAAAAAAACCCAGAGCATTATTAAGCGTTGTTTCTGTGGAAAGAAGAAAAGTCACTATCAAAATGACAACAGCAATCTCTGAGTGCAAAAACCCTAAACAGAAATTGCCATTTGGTGTATATGCTTGAGAGAGGTTTTATCCTTTCATTCCTTGTCTCTAAAGTCTGAGGAATGGTTTTTAATGGAATGGGGCAGACAGGGTCAAGCCGAGACATGGATTTAATTCCTTACATCTATAAACAAAACCACATTTCATGCTGAACTCTGCACAATGAGAGGGAGGAGTTGGGAATGGGAATTTCAACATTACACTGTTTCTAGAGAAAAAGGGCAGGGAAATGTTGACAAAGGTGTTGCTGCTTGCAGGCACTTCTGTCTCTGCCTGGGCACTGGAACTGATGGATATTGGCAATTTTGCACTTGGTTTGAAGCACCACAGAGGGGATTATCCATGGATCTGCTTCCCCTTGGACACAGCCAGATGCTCTGGAGGCACAGGCTGGGAGGAGCAGCGTGTGGCTGAAGGCAGTGGTGACAGGGAGAGGCGTTTGTGGTCTGGAGAAGCTGTGGCTGCCCCTGAGTCCCTGGCAGTGTCCAAGGCCAGGCTGGACAAGGCTTGGAGCAACCTGGGGTAGTGAAAATTGTCCCTGCCCATGGCAGGGGTGGAATGGGATGATCTGAAGTCACTTCCAGCCCAAACCATTCCATGATTTGCTGATTTGGTCAATTACAAAGCTAGAACTCAGAAATCACTTCAGATTTGTCCAAACAGTTGTTCTTAACAGACAGAGTGATGGGCCTGGGAATAAAAGGGTAAATAATCCACAATCTCACACTCATGATAAGGGAAACATTTGGTTTTTTGAATGTTTGTGGACCTGTTGGATTTTCTTTTCCTTCAGCTTTGACTTCTGGAATCTGCCAGTGTTGCCAGCCAGGGGGGACTGAAGATGCTGCAGTGATTTGGGGTACCTGGGACTGGGTTATTTACCAGCACCCTGCTGTACAAATTTTGGTGTATGGCAGCACTGTGATGCACCTTCATGAACAGATTAGTGCCAAATATTCCATTATATCATACACCTGTACTGGGGAGCAAATGTGAGAGGACTTCATTTACTATTGCACCTTGAATTACAACAAACAGCTTGTCCAGACTGGGCTCGTGCAGGCTTATCACCTCTACCCTAAGCACACTCCTGACAGCAATTTTTACCAGGCTCAGGGGCATAGAAAATAGCTAAAATTTTAATGTGGAATTGTCTGTAGTGATAATTATTCCACACCTATGCAATTCTCATCTAACCCTTGACTAACCTCTGAGCACGTCCCCATTTCTTGTCACACTTTGGGCATTTTGAAGGCCTCCCTGAGAGATGTGAAGTTCAATCCACCTCAGGATTTCCTCATTGCAGGGAGCTTTCCATCATGGAGCTTGCTTGGCTGCTCTCTTCTCTCCAGATATATTTCAGCTGCTTCCCACTTCTTAGCTGATGCAGGCTCTTGATAATTTCAGAGTTAAGTAAAAGAAGCCAGAAAATCCTTATTCCCTTTGCCTCCCCTTCCTCACACACAGAGGACTGACAGGAAAATAAGCACTAATATGTCATCTTTAAAATAAGAAGGGGACATGCTTTCCTTATGAAGCAGTGGAAACAGTGACATCATGCTTGGAACAGCTTTTTTCCCCTTTTCCCTTCTAATTGCACAGAGTTTTTTTAAAGCCAAGGAATCAAATCTTCCCCTCTGGAGTGGGGAAAGGTTCCCCATAGGCTGCTGGTTGTCTGGGTTTGGTATGAATCATTCTGCCCCTTTTGCAGTTCATTGACAAATTACCAGAACCAGGAGCTGGGAACTGGGGCAGCAAAAGGAAAGAGCAAAAATGAAGTAAATTGGTGAAAGAACACAAGGAGGAAACATTATTTATGGAAAATTCACTGACTGGTTCATTATTTCTGTGTTATAGTCTCTTTTTTTTTCCACTTTAAAGGAAATGGCTCCTATAGCAGGAGTGACTCACCGGTAGAAGTTGCCAGGGAGGAGTGTTTGCCAGTTTCTCATTTTATTAACATTTTATCACAGCATGGTGCAGGTGCATGTGCCAGATAAGGCCACAGATGCCAAGGCAGAGAAAAGAAACAGCAGGGGGTGGAAAAAACATGGGTTTTTTGGGGTTTCTTTTTTGGTCAAGCACCAGTCCTGCGTGTCTGCAGCAGGAAGCTGTTCTTTGATGGCTGCTTGAACTGACCTGAAATAGCATTGAGGGTTTTGTCCTGACTTCCACAAGGTCTGGAGTTCTGTGTCCTGACAGAGCAGAGGAAACTCCAGCAGGCACATGGCAGGCCAGGTACAACACCAGCAGCTTCCTCTGCTGAAGGTTTTTCTTGCTGTGACACAGTTGGGTTGTGATGGCACCTTCTCCCCACCTCTGCAGAGCTCCTCACCCATCCCCAGAGGGACCCCAGATCCCAGCTCTTCCCTGGGGAGAATTTAGCCTTGTGCTAATAGAGATAAGCAATTGAGGTAAGGAAATCATCTTTCTAGTTTCCCCTATTTCCTTTCTCTCCATTTTCACTTTAAAAAAAAAAAAGGGCATTTAAAGAGAGGACAAAACATCTACAAGCATTGAGGTCCAATGTCTGCTCACTTAGTCTATGAGGGAAGAAAAGGCTGCAAAACGAGTCTCACCTCAGCAGGCAAAGAAAATAGGAAAAGACTTTAAATCCAGATTATTTTGCAAGTAATACTTGATTTTCCCCAATCTGAAACACTTGCAGAGAACAGGTTTTAGACTCAGCAGTTAACAAGGCTCAAGCTAAGAGGGTTGGTGCTGGGGACATGGCTTGACATGATCCCAGTCAAATCAATCCAAATAAAACCTTTCCAGCAGAGCTGTTCTGCAAGAGGAGCTGCTGCTGACCCCTCAGTTACAGATCTGGAGAGGTCTCAGGGCACGGAATGCTCTGTTGGTGCAAATCTGCAGCTCAGTTAAAGGAGGTGCAGCTCAGTTAAAGGAGGAGGCCAAGCAAGCAAGGACTCCTCGTTAAGTCTTGTTTGGGATCTCTTTTGGAGCAGCTCATTAAGCTCTGAGATAAGTCTGCCCTACAGAGGCCTGGCTGTCGACAGGCTGAGCACAAGCCAGGGAGAAAATCTGATTTTGGAGCTGGGTGTTGGTTCCTGGTGCTCCTTATCCAGCAGTACAAAGACAGCCTCTGTAATAGGGGGTAAAGTTGAGCTGCTCTGCACTCAAACAGAGGCATCCCAAGAGTGATTTGGGATTTATTTGTAGTGATTTGCTCTCTGAAGAAAACAGAGTTACTCAGGAGCCTCTGTGCTTGTTTTTATAACGATCTCAGACCCACAGGGGTGAATGAACACAAAACAAGTTCAAAGCTTGACACCTCTCAGATGTGCGAGAAGCTCTCTGGAGTGGATCAGGGAAGTGATTTTTAAATAGAAGCTACTAAAATGCTCTTAAACCCAGATAATTTTGTTTATTTGCTTTAGAGAACACACGACCTTGAACATGTCTGCAAAGAAGGTACAAAAATTTTCTCCTGGTGCTTTAGCCTTAATATGATTTACACCATAATCAGAAAGGAGTAGAGCATGTAAGGCCATGATTGCAGCTAAATATCCTACAGAAAAACACCCTTAATTAGCTTTCTCAGCATGCCCTAGCCCCATTAGCATTAGTTCATGGCTCAGATACTGCACACATGTCAGAATCCTGCACAACCCCCTTGGTTCAGACAAAACAACAGGAGACATGTAAGCAGTACACAGTTCTAATTCCTGCATCCACTCCATCCAAAGTTTGGGGTTGTTTTTCTTTCAGTTGATGAAATGGAAATTCAAATGTTACTTTGACAGTGCCATAGGAAAGTCTAAAGTAGGGGCTGTAAATAGAGTTTGAGCTGACATTTCAGCTTGGAAGTTAGGGGAAGGAATGAAGCCAGCATGAATACTCACTTGAATCTTGAGGGAAAACTCAACATTTAAGAGACTTTTTTCCCCCTACTGACATTGTAATTTGTAAAGCCACATCTGAAGGCCATTTGTTTTGACACTCAAGATATCAATTCAAAACATGCTCTTATTTAACAGAAAGCTTCTTGTCACCCTCTTTTCTTACCCCATCTACCCATTCCCTCCCTTGAATTCTCTGCAGTGATTCCTGAAATAGGTTGGAAATGAAGCTGTTTACCGGGCTGGTAACAAAGGTTCGGCAACAAAGCTCAACTTGCAGAGCTTGGTGTGTGCAGTTGGGAGCACTCCACATCAATGCTGTGTGCTGGCCTGGAGTTTTTAATTAAATCTGATCTAGTGCTGAGCCAGGCAGGATCCAACGTCCAGAGGCAGCTGCTCTGCTGTCTGGGGCAGCATCCTGAGGAGCAGAGCAGGGATGTTTTTGATAAGAACCTGCAGAGCAAAGCTCTTGGAGGTGACTGAGACACAGGGTGCGTGTCAGAAAACTCACCAGGACTGGAAATTGGGAGAGCTGCCCATGGATCTTTTCCTTTGCCTTCCCTTTCACTTTAGTATTACAATCATTAATGCTTTTAGTCTTGTGGTAGCTCTAGGAGGTATTATCCTCATTTTGTGCATAAGGTCTTGGAGGATCCATCTGTCTAGGGAGGCCCTGGTTTATGCTGGGAAACATTTGATCAAGCCAGGCTAGCAGAGGAGCCTCTGGGAAGTTACTCAAGGTGGCAGCCACATGAAAGGTGGTGTTTGCAGGAAATCACCCTGATTTTCTGCTCTTTGTCCTCCTGAGGCTTTGTGTTCCAAAGCCCCGGGGGGAGCCAAGCTCGGTGCCCACTCTGGATTGTTCAGATTGCTGTGCCAAAGCTCTGGCTGTTTACTCTGCTCCTGTTCAGCTCTTTTCCTCCTTCAGTTCCTATTGCAACAAACCCATTTTCAATGGAAAGAGAAATCTGCCTGGAAAGTAGAGTGGGCAGCAGGGCAGGGGGATGCTGCCCCTGTGCCCAGCTGAGACCCCACCTGCAGAGCTGCCCCAGCCCTGCCCCAGCACAGGGAGGAGCTGGAGCTGCTGCAGAGATCCAGAGCAGCACCAGGGGATCAGAGGGATGGAGCAGCTCTGCTGGGAGGGAAGGCTGGCACAGCTGGGATTGTTCACCTGCAGAGGAGAAGTTTGGGGTGACCTCAGTGGCCTTGCAGAGCCTGAAGGAACCAACAGGAAAGATGGAGAGAGAAAATTTACAAGGACTTGAAGTGCCAGGATAAGGGGGAATAGCTTCAAACTGACATAGAGTAGGTCTGGATTGAATATTGGGAAGGAATTCCTGGCTGTAAGGGTAGGCAGGCCCTGGAACAGGGTGCCCAGAGCAGCTGTGGCTGTCCCTGGATCCCTGGAGGTGTCCAAGGCCAGGCTGGACAGGGCTTGGAGCACTCTGGGATAGTGGGAGGTGTCCCTGCCATTGCAGTGAGATGATCTTTAAGGTCCTTTCCAACCCAAGCCATTCCATGATTTACGATGATCCCTGCAGTGTGGTCACAGCTGAAGCTGTTCAGGGAGGGCTCTGCAAATTCTCTTCAGAGCTTCTGTACCCACAGCAGCACCCTGAGCAGCCTCATTGCTCCGGTTCTACTGACAAGTGATCTCCAAACCTGGCTGTCCTGAGCTGGACCCAGGCTGATATCTGAAAACAAAGAGATGAACCTGAAAATCAAACCAGTTCCCTGATGGAAATAAAAATAGAACAGCTTGGCACAGAATTCATCTGTTCTACCTCCAGCAGTGATTTTGTAGTAAATGAATCACATCCCAGCAGAGCCAGATCCAAACTGTAGTCTGAATTCCACTCTTTTTCCCACAAGCCTCCCTCCTGCTGGAAAACTGTATTTCCCCACACACCTACGTGCTGTTCCAGCATGTCCAGTAACTGCAGATTTCCACAGCAGCACATGTTCTCCTGAGTGTCCTGATGTTCCACTGCGCCCTTGGAAGGGACACTGCTGCACATGTGTGGGAGCTCCGTGTTTGCCTCCAGGGGACATGGCCAGACAGACTAAATACACACATAAACACAAGCATATGCTAATTTGGGATTGTACACTCTCAAATATCTGTGCTTGGCAGAAGGGGAAGTCACTTCGGGAAGCTCCCTCCCCAAAGGAGTGAACCTGGCTGAAAAATCATAAGTCTGGAAAGAAAAATAGATTCTCATCATCTCACCTAATTATAGGAAGCCAGATTCAAAACTTCAGAGAAGGAAGACAAGTTTCCAAAATTGGGGGACTTTAAACTGAGGATTTCAGCTGGCAGTGCTGGGAGTATCTCTGGTATTTCTTATCACTACTGATTTCTGCACTTACTGGAGTTGGCTGACATGGAAACCCTGAAACCTGGATGGATCCTGTTGCTAGGGCACACACACTTGTAGGTACACACACTTAGATCCTCACTTGTCTGGCAGGCTGGAAAATATGGGACAATGGGGGAATCTTCCTGGATGAGTCACTGCAGGCACTGCTTAGAACCTTCCAGGGCGGTCTGGGTGCTCTTCTGGCTTTTAATGTATTCCAGCAAAGACTGGAGGGCTTGGTGTAATCTTAAAGAGATTCTTTCCCTTGGCAGCCTTCCACCTTTGTGAGGTAAAGACTGAGGTCTGCAAGAGCAGCAAGGCAAGAGGGATTAGTAAAGCTATTCTCAGTAACTCCCTTACCTCCTCCATTTCTTCTCCTCTTGGCTCTCAGCATTTCTTCCCCCCCACCATTCCTCAAAATGCACTTTAATTACTCCATCATTGCCAAGCAGACCCACAAAATCCCTGCTGACTGATCTTCCACAATAAAACCCAAACACATACATATATAAATACACACACACTCTATAACAACCCCTTCAAACTTGGAGCTTGCAGTGATTTAAGACTTTCTAAATATAGCACCGGTTGTGGCTGGAAACCCCAGGGGTTTTATATTTTCCAATCTGGGAAACAAAGCTTTCATCAGTCTGAAAGGCAGCTCTCATAAAACCAGGGAGTGCCTTTCACTTGACATTCCCACAGTGGCCCAGGTGGTGCTGAGCAGGGAAAGGTCAGCACAGGCACCTCTGGGTGGAACCT
>QUSF01000027.1:6024077-6037184 GCA_003676055.1 Chloebia gouldiae | reverse complement strand
TTGCAGACAGACAGTCCCCTGGGGAGCATCAGTGATCCTCTCAAAATGCTGGGAGGAATATCAAATCCTCATGTTCTCTGTTAGGAAAGAGCCTCCTACTAGAAGGAGAAATAAACACTTCTCTTACAGGCAATGTGTTCATTATTTGTGCCTTCTAGGGGTTCATTCTCCTGGTAGTGGCCTTTGGGACACATAAATCATTAGTTTAACTTGATATGTGTATTTTCTTGTCTTCTATTTTCAGGGCAGTGAACATGCTGGCATTTATCCAGCCAGCCTCCCCACAGCAGTGCAGTTATTTTGTTTCTGCTCTCTTGAATGCAGCATCTGTACATTTGGTCACATATTAGATTATGGTAATGGTGAAATAATTCCTTTAACCTCCTTTGAATCGGGGCTCAGAAGAATAGTCTGATTTATCTGCTTCATGGGTGGTACTTCAGGCAGTTAATTAACCCACATATAAATGATGTTATTTACCTTGACTGTCTCTTTGTGTTTGCCAATAACATTTAATGATTCAAATTGAATTGGCCAGAGAAATGGAAGAATGTTCTCAGTGGTTTATTATCCTCTAACAGGACATTCCAGGTTTGTACCTTCATAGCAAATCATGTTCCAGTCCTAACCCTGATAATCCTGGCCACAGGATTGAGACTACAGCTGATAAAAATAATCTTTAAAGAGATTATCTAATAGAACATATAGTAAAGACATGATACTAAACTTGGCAACTGCTCTACTCTGACCAGATGGAAGCAGCCAGGAATGGAGCATCCCTGGTTTTAGCAGAAGGAACCAAAGCTGTGTGAGATGGCAGGAGCATGCCCAGGTCACACTCCCTCCCAGGCTCCTACAGGGAAGCAGCAGCAGCCTGAAAGGTTAAGATGCAATTCCCTGTCTCAGTGAAAATCATGAAAGTAAATCAGGCCTTCATTTAGCAAAATTGTGTGACTTGCTTCTCACATTTTAGCTTGTGTCAGCATTAGGAAGGAGCAGCTCTGTAAAAAAGCAGTGGCTGTTACTGTGAAGTGCCAAATAAGTGTTTGGAAAGAGAGTCTTTCTTATATGGTAACAAAGTGGAGATCTACTGATGTAATGGGAACTGAACTGAACTGGAACTCTGATCTGTAACTATCAAAGTTTCCTTTAAAATCCAGCTTGTGAAAGAGTGGTTCCCATGACCCTCAATCAAATTTAACCCTTCAGAAAATAAAGCTGCAGGGGGGGGCAGATTTTTTTCCTACGTGAGTGGATTCTCTAAATCCAAGCTGCAAGTGTCTGCTTCTGATTGTTTATCCTCAGGGTGGGGCTACAAATAGTCCTGCCTTTAAAAGTGCCCCTTGATCTTGTGCAGCTAAGGAGGCCTCATTCTTCTGAGAAGTTTGCTTCACATCATTAGAAAAAGCAACTTCACCAGCACAGCTCTCAGAAGTTCCAGTGGTCAGTAAGGCTGCCTTAGTGGGGATAATGAAAAGGTCAGACTCCATTTCTTTTAATCCCTAAGACTGAACTTCTTAGAAATGACTAGGAAATAGTCCATGTCATCTGAACAAAGAACAGCTGAAGTGGATGGGAGCTGCGCTGCCACCCAGGAGCACAGCTGGATTCATGGCTCAGACAGTGACATCTTATGCAACCCTGGCTGAGCAGCTTCTCAACATGAATAGCCTTTGTGACTATTGTTGTTGTTGTTGTTGTTGTTGTTATTATTATTATTATTATTATTATTATTATTATTATTATTATTATTGTCACCTGATTTGTTCAGCCTGGAGATGAGCAGGCTGAGGGCAGAGCTCCCCGGGGCTGCAGCTCCTCCCGAGGGGCAGCTCCAGCTCTGCTCTGGGACAGGGACAGGAGCCAGGGAATGGCTGGAGCTGGGCCAGGGCAGCTCAGGCTGGAGAGCAGGAAAGGTTCTTCCCCCAGAGGTGCTGGCACTGCCCAGGCTCCCCAGGGAATGGGCACGGCCCCGAGGCTGCCAGAGCTCCAGGAGCCTTTGGGCAGCGCTGCCAGGGATGCCCAGGGTGGGATTTTGGGGGGTCTGGGCAGGGACAGGGGCTGGGCTGGGTTATCCTGGTGGGTCCTTTCCAGCTCAGGACATTCTGTGGCTCTGTAATTGTCTTCAGTGAGTTCTTTGGGAAGAGAAATGTGGTTGTTTAGGGGTAGGTTGACCATCTTTTGCTCCTGTAATTCTGAGGTAAAATAATGATTATTTATTCACGATAACCACAAAAATCAGTGACGTTCATACTGTAACAATGGCAGCAGCCCCCTAAGTGACTGGCACTGTGCCAGTCTGGCCAATGAGGCAGAGCAGTGTTTGCCTGTAGACAAGGCAAGAACCATCCGGCCCCGCTGCTGAGGAACGTTCCAAAAACCTCGTGTTAGACTTGATGTGCTGAGCATGGCCCCAAACCCGAGGCATCTGCACAACTGCTGACTTCATTGCTGGCACCCTCGTGGTGTCTGTCTGCACAGAGCAGCCTCAGGAGGAGCAAACTGGGTTCCTTGGCTCCAGCTCCTGCCATCCAGGAGATGCAGTCTCCTCTTTGCTGTCACTTGCACAGTCTCAGTCCCTCACAAGTTCAAAAGGAGGGGAGAAATAAAGGCAGGCAGAGCAGGGGCAGAAAGTCCTTGAAAGTCCTTTTCAATATAGAAACCAGCTGGGTACCACGAATTCTACCAGGAGATCCAAATAATATCCAAGAGAAGGGAATCATCACCCTGACATAAACAATTGGATATCCATTTGGGACGTGTCACTTTGGGATTGCTCTTCTCTCAGAGCTTGCCAAGGCCATGGGTGAAAGGACAGGCTGGGAAAAGTATTGTTTGGGTTTCCTTGCTAACAGCACTTCAGAAATAATGGGCTGTGAGTGATGCAGGAGGTTTGAGCAGGCCTGTAGAGCATCAGTCCTCTGATGTGGAGTCTTTATGTGCACAAGGTCAAATTAACACAGAGCCAAATGTTGAAAAGTGCTGAATGTGCCTTCATGTCTCCCCCAAAAAGGGTTAACTGGGTAAATTAAGTTTTCTTTTGAAGGCACTTGAAGTCTGGAAGTCATAATAACAGAACTGGCCTGTAGTAGAACTGCTTGCAAGCTATTGTGTGTTATCAGATACTGCAGAATAAATTTTGGTGGTTTGTGGAGAGTAAAAATAAGCTTTGAAAATGCACAAAACCACCCCTCCCCCCAAATTTTTAAAGTTTAACTACAGTACTTCCCTATAGGTTTTATAATCCTCTTTTCTTGGTTTTGAAACACATTAAATGAATCCAGCACAGCGCCCGACATCTGAACAAAACTGATTGACCTAACACAGTGGAGCTTTTCAGACTACAAGTTCCAAAAATTAATTAGGATTTGTGCTTTTCTTTCTAATTTTCAATGGGAAAAGCATGAAATTCATTTAATGTTTTGAATGAGCAGCAAGGAGGGATCAGGGCAGAAAGACCCAATTTCTCATTCACTTCTGGAAAGGGAAAAATAATCAGACAGGTCTTCTCCAACAGCAAAGCTCATTGAGAAGAATTCAAATTCACAGTGCAGTTTGCCTGCTTTTAGTGACGCTGAGAATAGTGTGCACAGGGTTTGGAAGGAGAATGCTGAAGTGATCTTGCTTAAAAATGATTTTAAAATAAATTTCAGGTTTTAGCCAGGTCAGTGTGGTTTCAGAAGGTATTGCACAGACACACGAATGGGAGTGGGAGTGGGAATGGGAATGGGAACGGGAATGGGAGTGGGAGTGGGAATGAGAATGGGGATGGGAATGGGAGTGGGAATGAGAGTGGGAGTGAGAATGGGAACAGGAATTGGAGTGGGAGTGGGAGTGGGAATGGGAGTGGGAGTGGGAATGGGAATGGGAATGGGAATGGGAATGGGAATGGGAGTGGGAATGGGAATGGGAATGGGAATGGGAATGGGAGTGGGAATGAGAATGGGAACAGGAATTGGAGTGGGAGTGGGAGTGGGAACAGGAACGGGAATGGGAATGGGATGGAGGCAGCAGCAGGGAGGGAGCAGGCTGGGTGAACAGAAGACCTTCCCAAATTGTCCAGAAAAACCCCACATTGTCTGACAACACTGGAAGCTTCTCATCCTTATGCAACTTTCAGCAAGTGGTTTCTCACAAATGTGTCATAAAACAGTGACTTTAATGGAGATATCTTCATTTTCCTTATCCTGGGAAGTCAATAAAGCCACCTGCATTGTCACATGGGCTGGGGGTGACCCTGTTCCCCACCACTGGCCCTGATGCTGCCCCACTGGGGTGGGACCTGCTCCTGCCATGGCCTCAAACCTGATCCACCATGACGGATTTGTGGTGCTGGGGACCCCTGGTAGAACCAGGCCACCACCCCTGGCCTGTCCTGCTCCACTTGCTTAGGGATGGGGAGGTTCCTGCTGTTCCAGCCTCAGGATCCCTCCTGCTGCCCATCCCTTTGGGAGCAGCTGACACTCCAGAGAAGGCTACAAAGCACTGGAAACCACTGCCAGCGTGGCCATGACCTTGTGGATACAAGGGAAAGTTTGCTTGCAGTAGCAGGGAACCAGCCTTGATCCCTCCTGGCTGAATGCTGGTAAAAGGCACATGCAGATGTACTGAAGGCAAATTCTGAATTACCTGGAATATTCTAAAGAAATGCCCAGTGAAATGATGGCACTGACTATATTGAGAAGTACCCCTTTAATAGTGTGTGTTGATAAATTCTTCCTGGTGAGATTATGGGATTTTTGGGAATTATTCTGGCTTGCTTAGAAAGCAAAAACTCTGGAGAGGGGATTGGCAGGAGCTGGTTTTGCTGTTAGCCTTATTCAGGTTGCTAAGCTGATTAAACAAGGCTTTGGATAACGTGTGTCATGTCTCAGCACCGGGGGATGAAGTGTTTCATGGCTTTTGGGAGCCAGAGCAGACTTAGTGACATCATAACAACTCAAATTTCACTTGAAAGCAGCTCACCTCTGCCTCCTGCTCCTTGTTCCTGCCAGCTCTGTCCTCCAAAGCCATTTCGGTCCGTAGGTCCTGTGCTCCAAGTTCCAGCAGGGAATGCAGAATTAAGGGCTGCTGCTCTTTATTTCACAGCATGGAAAGACTTTGATGCTTCACAACTGAGAAAGGGGGAAATAAAGCTCTGAGCAGGGAGTTCTCTCCTCCAACAAGGCAGGAAACACTGGGGACAGGCTGTGCTTCACGTCTCATTCCCTTCAAAATCTTGAAAGAATGTATTTTCCATGGAAAAGGAGCTGCAATTTTTTTTATTATTATTCTCTTCTTAAGTTAAA
This sequence comes from Chloebia gouldiae, assembly GCA_003676055.1. Classification (NCBI taxonomy): domain Eukaryota; kingdom Metazoa; phylum Chordata; class Aves; order Passeriformes; family Passeridae; genus Chloebia; species Chloebia gouldiae. Next base: position 6,031,896 of record QUSF01000027.1, on the reverse strand, counting down.
GCATCCTCAGATTGGACATTGCAATAGATATCTGGTTTCCTTCTCCAGCCACAAGGCAACAGCTCAGCCTCACCCCCTCGTTGGGGTATCAAAGCACTGGAGATGTCATCTGCAAAGTAGAACCTTCAAGCAGAAGGAAAGTGAAAATTCCTTCCCTCTCCACTGTGGAGCAGCCTCATGTTTCAGGCACTGCTCTAAGGAGAGACATCTCTGGTGTTCAGACTGCTCAGGTGAAATGAAAAATAAAGATAAATGAAATTTGTGAATAAAATTGAGGTTCAAGACACTAAGTTTTTTCCTTTCACTACAGAATACCTCATATCTTCATTATTTAGTGTGCAGGAAGGAAGGAGACAAACAGGAGATTAGAAATGAAAAAACATGGTGGTGTCTTCCCCCAAAAAGAATAATTATTTAGATAAGATGCTTGGCAGAAAGGCCATGCATGACCTAATCTAGGAAGCATGTAATTATTTAGCCCCAGATATCTCCCAAATACTATTTTAAAATATTAACCTCCTGGTAAATTAGGAATAAAGACCAGTGCTGAAGGTCACTTTGTGACACACTGCTGGCCTGTGGGAGAGTCACAGAATTTGCTGTACAAGAAATCCATTTCTGCTAAGCAGATTTTTATACAGAATGGATTGTTTTTGCCAAACTGGACTGGGCTTCAGAATGATAATCAAAATAGAAAGAAAAATCCTGCAATTACAGGCCTACGCCCATTTCTGTGTGAGTATTTTGCACATAATTAATGTGCACATTTTATCTACTGAGAAAATAGAGTGAAACCAGCAGTTCAAATAGGCCACCAAAGCACTGTTGGCTCGTTTCAGTGTTCATGTGTTGTTTGCCTGTAATAAATTCACTGAGAACGTGCCTTATTTTGTTAATTCTTCTCCTTTAATGTGTTTACAGAGCTCTGTAGTTGGGCAAAAAGGCCAAATTGAGATATTTCTCTTTTTTTTATCTTTCCCAGTGAAAAAGTTGAGGTCTCTTTTTTCTGCTTGTTAATCACTTATAATGAAAAGAGACTTTCCCTCTGATCCAGGAGTGTCTCACTTGCCCTTTGTGCTTGTGACAGAAAAGGCAGGTTCACAACTCACTGCTGGGCTTTGAGACCTGATTCTCTACTTAGGCTGACTTAAGTAAGTAATTTCACAAGGATTATTCCTGACTTATCCTGCTCTTTCTGAGGGAAAAGTCAAGATGGGTGATGTTTGATTAAGCAGAGACATGTGGAGGGGGAGAAAAAAGCAGGAAAATAGGCTTAGAGAGCCAACACTCCCTGAAATACTTGTGATCAGACATCAGCATAGTCACCTCACCTGCCACTGCACCAAACCTCCCATCAGTCAGAACAAATCACCCAAAAGTGAGATTATAATGCTGTCCCAGTTTTTTAAATACTTTTATCCAAGAAATGCAAAGCCGAAGGAATTCCTTGCTGGAAGACTCCTAATCCCCGGAGTCATCTGCATTGTGTGCATTTCCCCACAATCATTTTCATATGAGTATTGGAATGCTTCGTAAAATCCCTCCATTTGCCTTTGGGGGTCTTCCAAAACTCTTCCAGAATGTCTAAAGTTTCAGGGATTTTCTTGGGATTATTTTGACTTCAACTGGAACGTGCCTCGCTTGACTCCAGACAGAAGAGAAATAAAGTCAGCCCGTGTGGGTAAACACAGCTCTTCCCCTGGGAATTCTGTGCTGGAGGAGCCTGGGAGTGTCTGTTTGTGCATAAGAGAGGCCCCTTTGTCACTCAGGTCAGCAAATCATCATCATGATATGGAAAAATTAATAAAGAGGAAATGAGTTTACAGCGCGAGGAATTGCTTTGCCTAAAGGTGGTTCAGTGGCCGGCGGTTTTCCTGCAAACAACGATGTCCTTGTCAGAGCTGGGTTACAAAATGGAAAAAAACATGGGGAAGGGGAAATATGTGTGGGAGGAATAACACACAACTGAAAATTTCAGTGCTGGCGAAGCCTCGGATGGTGTGCGGGGCAGTTGAGGGACATTTCTTGCCTGCCAAGAAATAGGAGAGGACGTGACTCCGGTATTTTTAAGCAACATAACAAAGCCATTGTTTTACCAAATTCTTCATTTGTAAGGAGGGATGAGGCCCAATCAACAAGCAGAAAAGGGGGTGGATTACCAGGTAAAATGGACTCTTCGAGAGGAAATGTTTTCCTGTGAAGAAGAAACGTCAGCAAGGGATGGAAATGTCCACCTGCTGGAGAGATCCAGAGCAGGCACCAGGATGAGCAGAGGGATGGAGCAGCTCTGCTGGGAGGAAAGGCTGGGATTGTTCACCTGGAGAAGAGAAGCTTTGGGGTGACCAAACTGTGGCCTGGCAGAGCCTGAAGGAGCCAACAGGAAAGATGGAGAGGGAAGATTGACAAGGGTTTGGAGGGGCAGGAGAAAAGGGAATGGCTCCCACTGCCAGAGGGCAGGGATGGATGGGATATTAGGAATTAGGAATTGTTCCTGGGAGGGTGGGCAGGCCCTGGCACAGGGTGCCCAGAGCAGCTGTGGCTGCCCCTGGATCCCTGGCAGTGCCCAAGGCCAGGCTGGACAGGGCACCCTGGATAGTGGGAGGTGTCCCTGCCCATGGCAAGGTAGGATGAGATGATTTTAAGGTCCCTTCCAGCTCAAACAATTCCATGATCCTGAGATCTAAAATGGTTTTTTTAGGTAAAACCTGCCAAAATATTAATCTATTTAGCCAGAAATTCTTACTAGCTCTCATTTTGAAATGAATACTCCTCAAGATGAAAGCAGATTAAATTATTTTTAAAATTATCATATTTCTCTACTGAACAATTATAAACCACCTTGCAGAGTGATATGGCATTTTTTCACTGCATCAGGAACTGAAACTTATCAAGCAGAAGGTAAAACTTACTGAGTGATCAACAGAAGCAGAAAAACATCAAAGTTAACTATTGGCTCCCCAGAGCAGATGTGTGGCCCTATTTAAGTCTCTACAGAACTCTGTAATGCTGTGCTGATTACCTGAAGGGTGAAGTGGGAAGAATCTTAAAGTCCTTAATCACAGGAATAACCAGGATAAATTATAAAAACTTAATAAAAAGGCTTTTCAATATGTTAAGACATGACAATTGAAACTTTCTGAAGGAGATTAAAGTTTCTCTTTAAAGTCTTGCTCCTGCAGAATTCCCTGGTCTCAAGAAAAATGGGGAAAGGATATACAGATATGAAGAAAAACATCTCTTTGTTCAGCAGTGGATTATGTTACAAGATAAATTTTGGCAGATAATTAATTTTTCACCTGAATGGCTGCAGCTTTCACCTCTTATCCCAAAATATGTGTAAAAGGATTTCAGAGCTTCAGTACTTCTATCTGAGCTGTACCTACTCTTTTTTATCAGACTAAACTACTGAATAAGCTTCTGTGTCTCTGCCTTTGGGGTGATGGAGGTCACTGAAATGTTATCAGTGCAGTTTTGTGGTGATCTGGAAATCTGAGCCTGGTGTATTTTCCAGGTGCTCGTAGCAACTGCAGTAACTGAGCCAACCAAGGGTCTGTTCCCCCTCCCTCAGTATTTCATGGGCACTGCAGATGCCGTGGGACTGGAGGGATTTGAGGAACCTTTGTGCTGCTCCCCTCTGGGGGGTTTAGCTCCCACAAGCTGTGTCGTGGAGTCTTTAAGGTTCTTTGTTCTATTTAATACTTTGGAAAAGCTGTGATGTCACAGATCTATGACTCAAACTCAACAAGCAGTGAAGAACTACTACCAAGTGTAGTGGTTCGATGATTTACTTCAAGAGGACTCAGAGGACTTTGGATTTTGGCATTTTTGCAGGTTATTTATCTGGTGGCTGATATGGGGAAGGGCTTTGATTTCATCCAAAGCCAATTGCTTAAGGTCCAGCTGAAGCTGAGCTGTTCATTCCCAGAGGCTGGGTGCAGGAAGATTCATTACAAATTCAGACACACCAGAAAAGAGGCAGACAAGGGGAAGAATACTTTGAAGAACAGCAGAAAATAGGAATATCAAGGACTTTTTTAGGAATATTTTAGTATGTCATGGGTCTTGATCAGTGCACCTCTTGATTCCAGCCTTGTAAGGATGATGTTTTCGGATCTGGATAATTGGCATAAACCAGGGATAGTCCAGCCTTCACTAAAGGCCGAGGGGTTGGTAATTATTACCAGGAGCAAAATACAGACCTGTTGGCAGCAGCATTCCCAGTGACATTAATGGGGATGGAGAGAGTCTCCTTTCTAGAGGAACCTTCAGCTTTGGCCTCTGAACATTTCCTAGCCCTGGAATTTTTCCCAGAACAAGGCAAGTGGAGCATAGCTTGTTGCACTTTCTTCTTGGATATATTGGTCTTCCTGAGCTGAAACTCAGGATGTGAGGAGAACAAACCCAACTGACATTTGTTTGCCTTACTGAATCAATAGCATAAAATCTGGCACAACTAACAGCTTCCTGTAGGTTATTCTGCCAAGTTTAAAATCCTCTTCTTGGATGCAGCATGTTTCCTTTCAGAGGGCATTCCTTCCTCCCAACCATTCTAATAATATTTACCCAGAGGAAGCAGTGTGTTTGCCACAAAGTGATCCCAAGTCATGCCTCCATAAATCCATGGATTTCAATGAAATTATGTTGTCAACAAAGAAAATGGTGATCACCATTTGTTAATTACTGAGAGAAAATTGCCTACAAGTAGGAGAGATCAGGATGGGGAGAGGCCACTGGCAGATTGTCCCCATTTTTTACTCCCTGTTTCTTTGTTAGTACTTTCTTCCATATTATTAATCATGCTGTCCTTCTGTATTTTCATTGGCTCCTTCTTAGTTAATATTTATGTTGTGCAATATATTTCTCTGAAGGATGGGAAGATGGTTTTCTCAGAGATGTGGCAATTCTTCAAAGTGTTCTATTCGGAGTTCAGGATTTGGGGTAATTTAAGGCGTGCACAAGGCCTGCAGGGATTCTGCAAAGATGTGGGAGGGGACAAATGTGAAGGTCAAGCTGGACTTTCTTAAGGTGCTTCCAGAGCAGTGTTGATTGTGGCTGAAATCTTTGTTCTTCACTCTCTCAAGCTAAAAAGGGGCAGCCTCTGGAAGCAGTGACAACCTGTGAAATTCTGATTCCTGCTGTGGTGAAGCTGCAGCTGTTCTTTAAGATGAGGTTTTTGTTTGTTTTTTTTTTAATTAACCATCACAGACAAACAAGGAGGATGATCCACACCTGGTCCAAGTGGCATCGTTGCCTTCCCAGATCTGAGCCCAGGCTCTGCACTGTCACCTGTCACTCATGTTGGACTGTTGGCTTCTGAATCCCAGCTGGTCACTGGTGACCAGGTTTAGTCACTCAGCCCAACCTCCCTCTAAGCACTGCTGATGTCCCAGTTGGGCCTCCTACCACAGAGGCTGCCACACCAGCAAACAAAAGTAGGTCACTCAGCTGTCACAAGCATGAGAAAACAGTTCTGCCAGCATAGAAAATGTTTGCACTTGGGGTTTTAAACTTGGTTAGATTGCTGCACACAAAGCAACAAATTAAAAATAATGAAAATAAAAAATAAATAAAAAAAAAAAACAACCCCTCAGACTAACTGGCAAGTAATGTGACCAACAGGCTTCTTGGGTTTCATTGAATATTTTAATGAGCTTCCTTAACTCTGACAGAGGGAAAGCAAAGACGTGTTCCCCCAAGATCCTTAGAGAGAGCCCAGAGTACTTCCAATGGAAAATACCAATCTAGGAATCGCTCCCTGAGGTGCTCTTAGGAAGACTTGCTTGGACTGACATCCTGGAAGTTGTCTGGGAATGCAGAGATCTGAGGTCAGAGAGACTGATTTGGGTAAGGAAGTGTTTTGAAATTCTGCTTTTGGGAAACTAACCACAGCTGGCTAAGTATTACCATCTATTTCAAAGGAGGGTGTTATCAGAAATAATTAGGATTAATATCCTTGTCTTCAGGCCATTACCTTATCTCTTACTGCTGGTTATTTCAGATGCTGGAATTTAAGGCAAGTGATTTGTCAAGCAGAGTTTACTAAACAGAAAATGGTTTATAAATGTGTTATGAAGGCAGGCCAGGAGCATAAGCACTGTGTGGGTGTGGGGATTGAACTGGTTCTCAGTTGTGCTACAGATTCATATTTAAGACACTGAAAAGCTTTAAAACTCCTCAAATTGATTCAGGTCTTTATAGACTGTGTGGTAAGGTGTCGATGTTGGTTCCAGAAAGGGAGGAGAGAAAGAAAACCTTTTTAAATGGGCATGTTTATTGAGATCCTCTGTGCCCCGAGGCTGTGCAGAGCATGGGAAGGGGGGGCTCAACACTCTCCAGGCACAGCACTGAGCTCTTGGACAGCCTGCAGTCCTCTGACCACTGAGCAGGAACTATCCCACACCCCGTGCTTCAAAACATCCCTTAAGGGTTCCCTGCCTTGGCCTGTCCGGGGTGGGGATGGGTTTCCAAAGGCAGTACCAGGCTGGAGCCTCAGGAGAGGAACTGAGGACAGCACTGATGCATGGCCTGAGCTGTGCAGAGGGAGAGGAGGAGGCTGCTGGGGTTACAGAGCTCTTCACCCTGAACTCTGTCATTTAAATCCCCTTTATGCCTTTGGTATTCTGGCTTTCAGAAGGCTACATGTGAAATCTATGATGGAACAGAGAATCAAGCCTCCCTCCTGGCCTAAAATGTGCTTAGCTGCCCCACTCCCCAGTCAGCACCTTCCTCTTCTGTCCACTGCACCTGAGAAAATACTTTTTTTAAAGAAAATCTTTATTGTAAAACCTACAAAAGAGAGTTGAGATACCTTTCTTTGTTCTTCTAAAGTGTTAAAGCTTGAAGATTTAGGATTTATCTAAGAGATTTAGCTACACTACAGTTACTCTTACTATCAAAGTACCAGCACATGTATTTTTTGAGCTATTTTTATGTAAGTGCTTTAAAAGATGCAAGGCCAAACATTCAGAAGTTGGCAGAAGTGGGAATTAGTTCCTAAGTAACCTGAATTTTGTCTTTTTATATCTCTAATATTTTATTTTTCTTTATACCTTATATAAGTCACATACTTTATTTATAACCATCAAATCCATTCTGAGTTTTTCCTGTTTGTTATTTCCTTACTGTGCCCATTACAACATTTTAGCAAATACATACCCCTTATATCCTTTCCCTATGGTTGGATACAATGGGATGGATGAGGAAACAGGGACACAGGATGGAATAACCTCTAACTTTTGTCTGCTTATAGAGAGATCCCCAAGGGCTGTTTTTCCCAGCAGTCTGGAGCATTTATTAATTCCCAGCTCCCACTGAGCTCAGCTGGGGCACACCAGGAGCAGACAAAAAGTGGCCACCTGGCTGAAATAACTGAGCTCCACTTGGTAGTGACAGAAGCTGATTCCAGCCCAAGTCTGCATCCAATTGCCTGAGCTATGAGCTCATCTCTTCTTTTCCAGGAAATCCTTCCTCATGCAGCATGTGGGTCTTCCTAGAAATGAAGTAGGAGCCTAAAAGTTTCTATTATTGTGGAGTACTAATTCAATGCAGGGCATGTCTGTTTTTTTTTTTAAACCAAATGAAATATTTTGGGGGGGGGGGTCATGACAGAGCGAGAGGGAACTCGGCAGCTTTAAAGAAGGAAACCTGGTTAAGGACAGGAGCTGGATTGTTGCATCTTTCTGGTGGGATTTGCTAAGAGGAGGAAAGGAAAAAGGAAAAAAAAAGGAAAAAGGAAAAAGGAAAAAGGGAAAAGGAAAAAGGAAAAAGGAAAAGAAAGGAAAGGAAAGGAAAGGAAAGGAAAGGAAAGGAAAGGAAAGGA
>QUSF01000027.1:6003056-6024067 GCA_003676055.1 Chloebia gouldiae | reverse complement strand
GAAAGGAAAGGAAAGGAAAGGAAAGGAAAGGAAAGGAAAGGAAAGGAAAGGAAAGGAAAGGAAAGGAAAGGAAAGGAAAGTCATCTCTTCTGGGTCCCTTCTAGCTCAGGATCTTCTATGATCTCTGTCTTGTTAATGTTGGGGTTTTTCTACCAAGTCTTTGTTAGAAATGGCTTCCTTCTTCCTGATCTTTTTTCTTCCTGAGGATTTTTTTTTTTTTGAGGGGGGGAAAGGTTCACCAATGCTCAGAGATGGAGGGCACTGGAACATTCCATAGAACCACACCCCTCTTTCCAGACAGAGAAAAGCCAAGGCCAGCACACACCAGCTCCTGCAATTCCTTATTTCCCTGACTATGCTATTCCCACCACCAAATGCTGATGTGAAGGACATGGAAATGTTTCACTGAGGACAGTGATACTTCCAGTGACACTGAGAACATTCACAAGTGACTCCCAGATGTTTAACTCCAGAAAGAAATTGAGGAGCTATTTTGCTCATTCTCACCGTAGTGATTTTAAAAAGGTTTTTCTCTAAAAAAAGGATGGAGAGATATGTGGACAGAAAGCTGGAAGATGACAAGAAGAAGAGGCAATTCCCTTTCTATGTAAAGGACTGTGAATAAGAAAGGTCACTGTAAAATTTCTTATCCCTGCCTTCTCTGTGTCTGTTTTCTCAGGTTTAATCTTTTGAACTAAATGTAGAACATGGCAGTAATATAGAGGTGAGCTGAGAAGGCTCCTTTTTTTTTTTTTAAGATGGTTTAAAAAGACTCCTCCTAATCACCAGGCTCAGTTAGAGCTGTTGTAAGAAATCAGCTCTGCAAGTTTTCTTCAGGTATTACTAAAGTACCCCAAATATTCCTTCTGCAAAGATGTCAGCAGAACAAGGTGAGTCTGATGCTTCCTGAGGAAGGACTGGAGGTACTGATGGGGTTGTGTTGGCCACTCACTTCAAGAATACTCCCAGAAGTTTGAATGAATACTCACAAAAATGTCTGCTTTCATGTGGCACATGAATTAACAGCTTTGAGTTTTCTGTCCTTTATTTAACCAGCAAGGTGTAGGCACACAGTTTGTGTCACGGGGCTGTGTGTGGGGCACAGTTTGTGTCCCTGGGGCTGTGTGGCACAGTTTGTGTCCCTGGGGCTGTGTGTGGGGCACAGTTTGTGTCCCTGGGGCTGTGTGGCACAGTTTGTGTCCCTGGGGCTGTGTGGGGCACAGTTTGTGTCACCGGGGCTGTGTGTGTCACAGTTTGTGGCACTGTTTGTGTCACTGGGGCTGTGTGTGGCACAGTTTGTGTCACTGGGGCTGTGTGGGGCACAGTTTGTGTCCCTGGGGCTGTGTGTGGCACAGTTTGTGTCCCTGGGGCTGTGTGTGGCACAGTTTGTGTCATTGGGGCTCTGTGTGGGGCACAGTTTGTGTCACTGGGGCTGTGTGTGGGGCACAGTTTGTGTCACTGGCAGTGGGGCACAGTTTGTGTCTCTGGCAGTGGGGCTGTGGCCCAGCCCCATCCCCAGAGGTTCCAGCTGTGAAAAGCAGGTGAGCAGCACTGACAGCAATGAGCCATGGAGTGCCCCGGTGTGCTGAGCAACCACCCGAGGGAACAGAGGGCACACAGGGCAGTGCATGAACATGAGGGGTATAAAAGGCTGGGTTAAAGAACAAGAGAGGTCACTTGCAGCATTCTGAAGTGACAGGCTGTTACTCTGTATGGGCAGACACCTGAAGCCTTCTGATGAGGGGAGGTGTTACTGTGTATGGGTTGAAGCTTTCTGAAATTGTATGATGATATTCTGTGCATTGTGGCTGTCTGGACTGTGACATATGCTGTGACAGCAAGGGGCACTTTGAGTCATCCCAGTATTCAGTCTGGACATCAAAACAAATAGGGCAGAAAGGTAAAAACCCTGCTGCGCTTCCGTGCCTGTGTCTGGTTCCATATCCCAATGGCAGTCCCACTGTTCCCCTCTGAGATAGCACATTGCTGTCTGCTCTTTGGGTTTTTAATTCCTAAGCCTTTAAACCCATGACTAACCCACCTCTTTAGTGTTTGTCTCCTGGAGTTTGGGTTCCTATGTGGGAAAGAACTGATGAGTCAAAATGATTTTTTAAGAGATAACGGTGGCCATGGAAACAGAGTGAAATGAAAACACTGGAAAGGTGGGAGTGCAGAGCCTGAAAAGCTCTTCAGAGAACCTGTGTTTGGTTTGGTTTAAAACTACTGGTAAATAGGAGCCACGATGAGGCAACACTGGATTGAATATGTTCTGCAGTGCTCTATCAATGGAGAAATTAATCTGTTTCATAAATTACCACTGATTGCTGTTGATTCTTTGCCTGGTAACCTTAAATTAAACTCAAGTTTACTACTAATCTGCTTTAAGTAAAATAGCAATTAAATTGTGGGCAGATGAGTGATGAGTGCTCTCAGCTGTGGTTCAGTATTTAGTAGCCTCAGACAATCCCTTGTTCAAAGCTAATAACTCCAAATCCAGGAAGGGTTTTTGTTGGCTTTGCACTCAGGTAAGATCAAAGGTGTTGGGCTAGTCCTGGAGACCCAAAGCTCTGCCTGTTTGCAGAAGGGGTAAATCACTGGGTATTAATAAAATATTGCTCATCCCAAGAGGCTCATTCCATGCTGGCCTAGAGGTAACCTCTGCACTGATTAACAAAATATATTCTGTGACTTTGTCTGAGGCCTTTGAGTTGATGTGAGCATCTTCCCCTAAAACAGCACAAGGAGGCCTTTGGCTCATGTTCAGCAAATCATGTCTGTGCAGTTACTTAGAAGTGAAAGCTGTGTCTTACTACCTGTCCCTCCTGCAATCCATTCCTTCCACAAATGATAAGGATTTGTTGGGGACAACCCTGCCATGGAGATCCTTGTCTCCAGAGAGTCCTTGAATGAGCACAGGCCGATTTCCAAATCACAGCCACAGTGTTTGCACAGCTGCTTTTCTAACCAGGTATTCCAACCACATTTGAATGCAAAACCTTCGTAGTTTGCTTATGCTTGAGTTTTGATCTTCAAAATATCCATCTTCACAAGTGGTTTGACCTGTGGGGCAAGTTTCACCTTCTAGGTGCTGATTCAGAGTAGATGATGGTGTGGTCTGGTAGAAAAATTTCTGGTTTCAGCTCAGTGAGGCTGATAATATCCATGATTTAGACGAGGCTTTGTTTTAGTTTCATTTCCATCTTTCCATGCAAAATTGTACTCGAGAATGGAGACTTAGTGTGAAGATTTGACTAAAGCTCCTGCCCATTCAGCTGCAGAGTCTGCAGAGGCTGAGTCCATTAATCCTGAGCAGTCCATGTGGGCAAATGTGGCTGATTCCCCAGGAACCCTGGGACATGTTTGACTGCAAGATTTTCAACCTATCCTATTTTCTCCAGTACCCAAGGATGTGAAGATCTTGAAAAATCAGGATAAAACTCACTTCTAGTCAGAACCAAGTCACAAGGAGCTCTTACCCAACATGTTCCTTTGCATAGGAGCTTGGATCTGTTCCAGTGTTTTGTCAGCCAATATTTATGGTCTTCCAACCTCTTCCCCATGGCAGCTGGCTGAAGTTTGACAGCAATTACAAGTCTGGGCTGATGTTTGTCAGTAGGGAGTAACTAAGTGCTAACCCTAACAACAATTCCCTTGCCTGGAGGGCTCAGCTGGGAGCAGATCCTTTTCTCTAGGTGAAATTGCTCACCCAGTGTAAGCACCAGAAGGAGTTTGGATGCAGTTCTGAGGTGGAAAGAAGCTCTCTTGCCCAACTTCTGCCTCGTGTTTTCTTCCCCCAGAGTCTTTCAGAGGATCCAGCTCTACCTTGTAAGTTTTCACCAAACCTTAGATACGCCCTTTTCTGAAATAGCAGCTATAACACTGCCTTCTCTGAGAAGCGTCCAAATAAATATCTTTGCCCAGGATGTTTCACAAATGACCTCCTCACCAGGCACACAGCACCATTCCTGAATTTAGAACTGGGTTTCAAAGGAGTTTGCTATCACCCCTTCATTTCAGAAGTCATTTGGGTGATGTGTTTGACAGCCATGGCTGGATTTGGATGGTTAGACAGGTTGAGAATGTGTAGAAAACTCTTTATTTTTATTCTATTCACCTTCCCATGTCACTTTTTCAAATCACCTTTTCTCTGTGTCAATATTTCTCCTCCATAAGCAGAGCTTGCCATGTAAGAGGATGGAGCTGTTACTGCTTCACTGTGCAAAGCAATGCTGATAAATTCACACCAGAAATGCCTCATTTCAGCAAGCCTCGAGACTGAAGCCCTCTCCTTTGCAAAACACAGGTCCAGCTCATGTATGAGCAGCAAAATGTCTCTTGTTTCTCTCTTATGGCTCTTCATTCTTGAAATCAATATCCAATCAATAACAGAACAATCCTCTATCCTAATTCCCTTTGACACCCTCTGCTCATTTCTCACAAGCTTTGGAGTGACTCCTGGAATGGAAACAGTTCTAAATTGAGGATCTGCATTCAGGATTTCGTCCTGACTTGATTTTTAGTGCCTCTTTCCTGCAGTCTGGAGTGATGGCAGTGTGAGAGCTGGTGGGTACCACTGCCTGCCCTGGTGAATCAGAAATTGCTCCTTTCTCTGACATCACCATGTCGTGGTCCTGGGAAAGAAGCTAAGCATGATTGCAGGGTAGGAAAAAGCCCTGGAAAAGAAAAGAAATTACATTGGTTTGAGGTTAAATCCATTTGTAGTCCAAAGATGCCCTGGGACTGACTGTCCCTTGTAGCAAGATGTGGAGGGGAACAGTCACGCACAAATCTGGCAGACAGAGGAACCTTGAGATGGTTTGTGATAACCAGACTGAAAAATAAGGGAGTGGGGCTGATGCAAGCTGGCCTGGAAACATGCAGTCTAAAAATCCAATAAGTTTTTTCTCCTGGCTGCATTCTTTACATGCCTCTTGATTCTGTGCTGCATACACAGCTCCACATGCTATACATAACTTATCTTGCAGCCTGAAATCATCCTGCAAGGAAAAACGAGCCCCCAAAAAATACTCACAGATGTAAAACTGCAGTCTGTAGATTAAGGGCTTAGCACAAGGCTGCTGGGCCAGACCACCTTGCCTGGAAGCTGGGAAGTATTTTGTGATGTTTCATGTTGTATGCTTTTCTCTTCCCTTGTTATGACCCTATAGCTTCACATCTGGACCCCAGAGCACCTCTGGATGCCTGTTTGTGTCCCACTGAGGAACACATTTTTCACAGCTTTATTAAGAACTCCTGCAGTGGACTGAAAGTGGACTGAAAGCAAGGAGTTGGTGTTTTATGGTGGAGCTGACAGTAATTTCACACGGTGTTTTTTTGGAGGTGTTTTTAGCCCAGGCAGTTTTTTTGCTGGTGACTCCCAAACCTGGCCACTGACCAGCTCCCTCACACCCCAGGGCTGCCCCCAGCCAGTGCTCCAGGTGGGGAATAGCATGGGTGAGGGGTAATATCATGTGCTTCAGTCCTTCACAGAACTTTTAAAGGGCTGGAGGACCATGTGAGTAATGAATTGTTAAAAATGCTTCATGTCAAGAGGTCGCTGCTGCCTCTGCTGCTGCTGTAGGATGTGCCAGTGACTCAAAGAAAAGGCAAAAGGCTGATTTCTCTGAGCGAGCAGTGACTCACTGACATCTGCCTTTTTCTGTTTCTCCCTGTGAATTCTCTCATTGACTTGTAGATTTTCCTTTCCATTCTCATTTACAGTAAGACTGTTACTGTGTCAGTCTAATTTTGCTCCTTCTATAGGTAACTTTTTCCACTGCCCTCCTCCACGTCTTCCCTGGGAAGGATTTGCTGCTGGAACCCCTTTTCAGAGAGACTCTCTGAAGCCAGCCTGTCTGGGAGCACTGGTGCTGTGCAATCCCTCAGCACCAAAGTGCAAAGCATTGCAAAGACAGCTTTTCTTGGAGGTATTTGGAAGGTGGGTCTGTGGGAGAGGTAAATCTGAAGGAACTGAGCTTCTCTACACCTCTGTCTCTCCCAGGAAGGAGGTTTCCAGCCAAGCTGTCCAGCCCCGAGTGCTGCTGATGTTGTCAATTTGGTCAGATCTATCTTTAGCTTCCTCCTCTGCAGAAATCAGTTGGTTTTCATGTTTTATCAAAACACCCTGACTCAAAATCAAGCCTGTGATTTTGGGTTTGTGTTCTTGGCTGCCAGCAGAGTGGATTTCTTTAATGACAATTTTGGGTACACGCAGTGGTGCTGTGGTGTTTTCCCCTTCCAAAAAATGCTGTGTGCAAGTGCTGGCAATGTTTCAGGGCTGACAAGGCAGTGTCTCTCCTTCCTCTGTGCCACTGTGGCCCAAATTATGGTGGGCAGTTCTCAGAAATCAAACTGCTCCAAGTCTGGGCACTAGTGGTGGTCACACTCCCTAGGGCAGTTCCAAAAGCTTTCATTTAGACTCCTTTAGTGCTGATGTTCATCATGAAATGGACAAAAAGGGTTTAGAGGGTAGAACTGAAGCTTTAACTCAACTATCTAATGTATAAAGGATCCCAGTCTGCATCCCCAGCACTTTCTGGACTCTAAGCTCCATGCAACTCAACTTTTCCAGACTCTTTTACATTCCTTCACTCCCTCTTGTCTTGGTTGACTTTGGCCAGGAACTCTCTTCACTTCCAGTTCCTTCATTTCAGACCCAAACCTCAGCCAGAGCTTTAAATGTTTTCTTAGAGATGCTTATAGCTGTGACCACAACAAGGAAATTGTGATCTCCACTTAAGTAATAAGAATCTGACAATTCATCTCTATATTTTTAGACACCACAATGTAGCAAAGGTTTGTGTGGGTGGGGGGCAGGGAGGGATTGTGGGGAAATGGAAGGCATGAAAGTCACAACCAGAGAGGAGTTCAAGCACATCCTGTCCAGTGATTTTTTGCTTATTCTCACAATAAAAGGAGAGATTTGTTCATTTTTTATGATGGTTTGTGACTCAGTAATCAGTGCAGTTTACCCTCAGAACTGATGTTCTTTTTTATTCCAAGCTCCTTCTGCCCCCTGCTCTCATACCATCCAAGTCTCCTCTGTATGGAGACCACGCTGCGGTTTTGGGAAGAGCAGGACAGCAACAGCACAATTTCTGTCTAGGAGACAGAACCTGCCCATAATTTCCAGGGAAGAGGAATAACTTAAACTATGGTTCACGCTACCATGATGCTTTCTTTCCTTTCACTGAATGTTCTGAGCATGTTATAAAATAGTTTTAGGATGTCTTGGTGATTCAACACACTTGCAGTTGAATCCATAAAAGAGAAGTGAGAGTGGGGCACGGCAAAGCCTTGTGATCTCAAAGACATATTTTTCAAATGTCGTAGAGCCATAGAATTGTTTAGGTTGGAAAAGACCTCCGAGATCATCAAATCCAACCGTTCCTCCAGCACTGCCAAGTCCACCACGAATCCATGTCCCCACAGCAACATCTCCATGGCTTTCAAGCACCTCCAGGGATGGTGACTCAAGCACTTCCCCAGGCAGCCTCTTGCAGAGCTGGACACTCCTTTTGGTAAAGAATTTTTTCCTACTCTAATCCAGTGATTGACTGTTGCTTGGTGAGATTTGAGGCTGTGTGTCTTGGTTTGAAAAGCCAGGTGTCTGCTAAGGAAGGCAGGAGCCTCCCCTGAAATGGAAAATGTAAACCCCTCCCTCTGAATTATTATAATTTTGAAATTAAGGGGCTCTCAGGTAAAGATATGGGAATAGGAATAACAGTTCTTTAAAAGGAAAATTAAAAATACAA
The DNA here is from genome assembly GCA_003676055.1 of Chloebia gouldiae. Classification (NCBI taxonomy): domain Eukaryota; kingdom Metazoa; phylum Chordata; class Aves; order Passeriformes; family Passeridae; genus Chloebia; species Chloebia gouldiae. Next base: position 6,016,313 of record QUSF01000027.1, on the reverse strand, counting down.
ATACAAACAAAAACTCCCAAACCAGTGCCAGAGTCAGAGCAGCCCTGGCAGCCCGTGGGTCAGGGAGGTGGCTCAGCCCCATGCCAGGGTGGCTCAGCCCTCCTGCAGTGCCAGCTGTGCTTCTGCTGGAGCAGGGATCCTGCACAAGGGGGGAGTTTTCCTCTGGAGCTCCAGGGCTGGGGGAGATGGGCCTGGGCTCCTCTGGGAATGCAGGGGGAAGAAAGCTGCTCCTCTGGGAATGCAGGGGGGAAGAAAGCTGCTCCTCTGGGAATGCAGGGGGCAGAGGCTGCTGTGCTGTTCCCAGGTCAGATTGGATCCAGGTAGGAATGCTGGGCTCCTCCCCTGGGCAGAGCCTCTCCCCATGGGATGCTGGAATTTTCTCAGCCATGCAGGGACACTCAGTGGCCATGAACAGCAGAGATCTCCTGAAGGGAGGATGGGCTGTGGGAGAGATAAAGAAAACTGCCCAATGCACAGAGGATAACTGCCCCAGCTCTGACAGGTGGGAATTTAATACACACCCCAGCCACATCTTGTAGCCTAAGCCACTGTGGCATTTAGCTGTATCTACATTGCAGCACCCACTGGCTGCGGGGTGGAGACCTCCAGGAAATGCCTCCAGTTATCCCAGACACACAACCATGAGAATGCACAGGCTGTTTGTCAGGGGGACTCTTTTTAGCAAAGCTGAATTAACCTTGGTGCTGCTCACCTACATTAACCACATAATGAGGATGTGTCTGTATAGATAAAAATACTGAAAATATTGAAAATATTGCAATTTTGTTTGATTCAAAAAATCATTCTGGAATACACTTAGAGTCATGTGGTGCTGGTCTTTGTCCTGCTGTTTTCATCATCCTCAGCCTGAGATGTGAAAAGACAGGATTTTTCCACTGCAAGTCACTTCATCCCTGTGGTGGAAGATGGAATGTCCTGCTAGAAACCTTTAGAAGTACATATAGATTGAAGCAATGACCAAACAAACTATTCTATACAGCCAGGAATTCATAGAAGTTTCAAAAGGATAGAAAACTTAACCAGCATCCCTGATTTCCAGTGATATTCTGGAACTTAATTCCTGTACACTCAAATAAATATTTGGTCTTAGTGATCCAGGAAGGTCAAAAAATCAGCTCCTGACACTCTGCAGGCATCAGCTGCAGCTCTGTGGAGCCCTCTTTTTGTTCCAGAGTGGGGTTGTTATTTACTTGAATGCTCCTGAAATGAGATACACCTGCTTTTCCTGGACTGCTCCCAGGGCCTTGGTACAGATGGGAAAATTCATCTTCCATCTGCTGACTTCTGCTGCAGGCTTGTTTCTGCTCTTTAAGGCCTCTCTCTCAAACTCACAGCACAAGAGAAAGATCTGCTTGACCAAAATGTACAGCAAGTGGTTCTGAGGAGGGGAAGTTGAGGAAATCCCAAAGAAATGGCATGGTTCTTCCCAGCTGGGAATGCTGGATGCATCCCTGGGCTCGCCCTGGTGAGCACTGCTGCCTCCAAACCAAGGCTTATATAAAACTTCCAAGGAGAATTAATTCATCCTCTGCTCTGAACGACTTGTTTTGCTTCAGGAAAGATGACAACATCACCCAGAAATGTCCTCTGAGCTGGTCCCAGGGATGAGCTGCTGGAAGGAATCAAACATTTACAGCTCCAGAGGGACAGAGAGGTTTGTGCAGGGTGAGAGCTGCAAACACTGCAGGCATTGCACACCCCTGAAAACAGGGCAGGTGTTTATGGGGGATTGATGTTTTAAACAAGGAGTTTGTGCAGGAAAAACCTGATGGGCCAAGGTTTTGGCTGGAGTAAAGCAGGGTTGTTGTGCTGGAATCCCTCCCTGATGGCTCAGGGTTCAAGGGCTGGTCCAAGGGCAAGGGGTGAACAGAGCAGGTTCAGGGATCTGGGATAGATAATCCAGCTCTCTGTTCATACAAATCTGCAAATGTTTTCACACCTTTTTGAGGTGACAAAAAACAATGCTGGGAAACCCAAACTTTATTTTTTTGAAACAATTATTATTTACCTTTTTAATCATAGTATTTTTCCTTGTGCCCAAATAAGCTGATTGATTTTCAGAGGTACCCATAACTTTTCCAACTGCAGCAGTGGGAAGCACCTGGAATGCCAGAGATACCCACAAGTGAACTAAAAAAAGCCATGCTCAATCAAGCAAGACAGTTAAAGCAAATTAAGCATGGAAAAAGCAACAGATTAATTTAAAAGTTGCTGGCTGGGATTTGGAGAATATTTTGTACTTCCCCAAGTAAACACTCCAATAGACTTGGACCCAAAGTGTTCCTAGGCACTGGCCAAGCTGCCACAGTCTCTTTTAGTTTCCATGATCCATCTCCTTTGCAGCTAATCCAGAATGTACTCCTTGCTTTCCTGACAGCTCCATCACCTTTGGACTCCGAGTCTGTGGCTGCCATGTGTGCACATTTTCAACTTTCAGCAGCAGCACCAGCATTTGATATAATGCAGGAGGAGACACTTTTAATAAGATCCTTAACTGAGGCCTGTCCCCGTCAAGGCAACATGAAAACAGATGCTAAGATTCCTCTGCTCCTTTCTAAAATCCTGAATCATGTCATTTTAACCAGGAAACATTATTTTTCTTCCAAAGGAAAGAAAAAAAAAAATTAAAAGACAACTTTTTTAGCTGATTGACTGTGAAAATAGGGCTAGAAGTGAGTAATAAAACTTGGTGCAATCTTTGAAATATGAACCAAATGTATCAAACAGGGACTTATCTTTTCAGTAATCTAAACCCTACAATTTCTCTCTGTTAATCTACTCCAATGTCAAAGGTAGCCAAGCTTGGTTTAGCTCATTATAGGTATTTTTTAAATCTTGGCTAAACTACAAATGCCACGTGCAGGCAAATCAAGACCTGACAGCCAAGACAATGCCAACTTCTTAGTTTTAGTCTGATTAAACCTCTCTGCCCATGTCTGTCACCCTGTGCCTGGTGTGAATGACATTAAATAACCTGCATTTTGTTATGGTGTTGCTGGAATTCGGGCTCTGAAATGCTGCAAGTCACATTGTGTTTGCACACATTTTGAGCATCCAGGAATCTGAAAAACTCATTTTGCTCTCTTCTGCCTGGAAGGTCTCAAAACTCCTTTGGCTTTTGTGTTTGGAAGGATTTCTAAGTCACTGTGAATTCAGCAGAGGCTGAGGGACATCTCTGCCCTGGGTGTCTCTGTCACTCCTTGCTCAGCCTGCCCACCTGGGTTCACCTCTGAGCTGGAGAGAGATGCTGGACAGGGGTCCTGGGGTGGCTCTGAGACCTGTAGAGGGACTCCAAGTGCTCTAAAAAGAAATCAAATTACACTCATAATGTGGCCTTCTTCCCAGGAGTAACTTCCCAAATCTCTGTATTTAACTTGAGATATTTTTTGTCTAGAAAATTATCGCTGTAAATTCAGTGGTTCTGTGAGGAAATTCATTTTGGTGCAGAATGGAACAGGAGCTCAAGGTACAGTTTCCTTCTCTCTGGAGCGTGAGTAAAAATCCAGGTTGTCCTCCTCTGTTCACAGGTAATGTTGTATCACAGAATCATTTAGGTTGGAAAAGACCTTTAAAATTAACATGTCCAGCTGGTGAAGCTCATCTTAACTCTACAAATTTTATTCTCTCCTGGCAAGGCCTGATGGAGCCTGTATAAACTGAAGTCTTTGAGTCTATAAACCACAAATTATCTCCCAGAACCATATAAATCACATACTTAAAGACCAACAGTAATAACCAGACCATAGTTATGTCTGTGGAAGAACTGAAATGTGAGGTTCATACAGCACAGTCTAACTGGTCACAAACAGACCTCACCTCCCTGGAATTATACAGCTGAGCTCATGTAGAAATTAAGGCAGCATCAAAATTCAGGTCTGGATGTGAAATCCTACAAGGCCTTCGAAGTGCTTTGGAATCCCTGCAGCACCAGGTGCTCTGGGGCTGGATTTAGGCAGGAGAATGGCTCAGTTGCCTGACTGTGGTCCTGGTGAGCCTCTGGGCACAGAGTCCCCAGTGCTGTGACAGCCCAGCCTTCAGCTGCCACCTCAGTCTCTCCTTCAGCACAGTGGCTTCGATTCACACCACTGGCACTGCAGGAAACACATTCAAACCTCACCACGATGATTTGTTCTCCTTCATTCAGTCTTGTTTTTACCAGTTTTATCAGTGCCAAGCAGCCCTTTGAAGACTTCCTTTGAAAACCTTTTGATTGTGAGCGTTGGGTGTCCCCTCCAGAGCTGCCCACGGAGCCCCACACAGGGCCAGGCCTGCCAAAACCCTCTGAGAAAACTGCTCATCCCTTCTCTCACTCCCCACACTGCCTTTTGTGGCTCACTGTTTAGAGATCTGCAGGGAAGAACAGATGGAATAAATGGTCTGCTGGTAGCCAAGTGACCGAGCCACTTCTGGGAAAGGCCGCATCGCTCTCTGCTGGGTCTGTGTGTGGGGTGCCCAGGAGTCACTCCGGTGTCAGGAGCAATTTGCTCTGCACAGTGCTGTAAATCTCGGGCTCTGCTGTGCTTCCAGGAAGGCTCCCCAGCAGAGAGGCCTGGGTTCTGCTCACAGGGAGTTTCCAGCCAGCTCTCCTCCCATCCAGCACCCGTTGGAGCAGCCAGGAATGGGGCCAGCCCCACCGTCCATACATCACCTCTGCGGATGTGGAAAACAAGCAGGGGGGAAAAGGGGGAGGCACACATTAAATCTCACAAGTACCATTTTGTTTTCCCTTCCTCCTTCTCTTCCAACCCCCTGCTTTTTTTTTTTTTTTTCAGTAGCTGATGGGGGTGGTAAAATTCCAGGGGGCCAAGACAAACTGTTAAACATTGTGATTTCTAATGGTTCCTCTTGAAAATTGCTGACAGATGCTGGTCCTGAGAGCAGAACAGCAGAGGCTGCCAGCATGAGGCGTGGGGCCAGCCATTGATTCCCTCCTCTAACACTGAAATCTAAATCTATGCTAACTCTCAGGCAGACACCATGTGCCACTTTTCTCAGAGTTTCCCCTTGTCTTCCCTCCTTTTTCCTATTCCCTTTCCTCCTTCACCAGACTTGACCCTTTCCTCTCCATTTCATAATTTTAGTTCATAACTTTTTGTGTCCTCCCCTGGCCCCTTCTTTCCTTCCCTGTTCCTTTTTGCTGTCTCGCTCCTGGACTCCATGGATGCTTGCCCAGCTGCGACTTAGAGAAAGAGGAGTGCAGGAATTTGACTGATGCAGCAAGTTTCTCTCTTCTTTTTGGAACCTCCAACTCACAAGACAGCTTATTTGTTTCTCAAAATACTCGCTGGATAAAGCCAAGGAGGGAGATGGGATGGGGCTGGGGTCAGTCAGGGTCTTGCAGGAGGAGATGGAGGGAAGCTGCCAGCTCGGGGCAGGAATGTGTTCTGATTCCAGCCAGACGTGGAGCTGTGTTTGTGCACTCTGTGCACCCATAATGTGCCCCAGCACCTGACATAGCAGTCTGGGCTTTTTCCTCACCTAATACCAGCTCCTTGTGACACAATATCCCCCAGTGGAAGTGTTGCAAAGGAGATTAGCCACGGTTTTGGTTTTGCTGGTGAAGTTGGAAAAGCACTGACACAGCCCCAGACACTGTCAGGTCTTCAAGGAACAAGAACAGGCCCGGGGCTCTGGAGGAGGGAGGTGTTTGTCCCTAGGAAGGTTCAGGACATTGGGATGGAATTGGGAACGGCTGTTCTGCAAGGCACACATTTCTGGCATTGTGCAGGGTTCAGACCCCAGTTCACCTCTCTTTTGCTGTGAGTGGGGAAGCACCAGGGGTGCAGGGAGGAGTACCCAGGACTAGGTCTGAGGTCTTAAGTTCGGATAAATGGGCACAGTCAGGCGACCAAATCTGCTTTCTTTGGTTCCTTCTGTGTGAGTGTGAGCGCTGTGGTGTGGGTGATTGTGTTGGGCATGGGGTGAAAATCCTCACTGAGAAGATTCTGCAGCACTGAGCAGGTCAGAGGTTGTGCCACTGCTGTCCCCAGGGCTCTCAGCCTTGGCTGCCCTGATCCAGTTCTGGCAATAATCCAACGGCTGAATGGGAGCTCGGATCAGGAACCTTCACAAATCCTTCCCACCCACCCCTCCTGTGATGGTCAGTGCCAGCTGGCCAGGCCAGGGTGCAAACACAGGAGGCAGAGCTCTTTCCCTGAAGAGTATCAGCCTGAGGTACCCAGCAGGGGTACCCCTGCTCCAACAACCTCATCATAACAGCAGTGATGGGTGTTCTTTATCTTTGATCTTCAGCAGCACTCTCCATAAACCTCCAAGTAGCTCTGGGCTAGAAGTGACCCACTCAGAGCTGTGCTGCTCCTCCAAGCCTTCCTCTCACCAGCAATTCATGCATGGAAAGTCATTTTATCCCCTTTCCTGCCTGCAGGGCACTCCAGTGTCTCCCCTCCTGCTTCTCCAGCAAACAAATGTCGCAGACCCAGCTGTGCCAGAGATGTGAATGCCCAGCTCCTCGGCTGGCAGCATTAATAAAATGGGCAGGATTGGAGTGTTTCTCTGTCTTATTAGCAGCTGTCAGCACCACTAAGGGAATGTCTCTCCCTCTGAGGGCAGCCACGGGAGATTAATGGGTGTGATCCTACAGGAATTGTTTCTTCTGGCTGCTGATGGGCCACAATTAGCACCTCCATCTCTAAGCTGGTACTTGCTTTCTCATTAATAGAATAATTACAAGGATTTCCTCCTCCTCGGGGAGCTGTGTGAGGGAGGCGGTGGTGATGGATGGGCTGAGCAGAGGCAGAGCCCGGGAGCCCTGCAGATGCTGCATCCCTCATGTCACCACTTCCTCACTGGTGATGGCTCTGTGGCACCGAGCACTCAGCGCAGGCAGGGAGCTCTCGGCACCTCCCAACATCCAGGGCCCCCAAAGGACATCAGCAAAGCAGCCAAGGGGGAGGTGGAGCATAAACATCCACAGGACAGGCTCTGCATCCTCTCCTGGAGGATTATAACCAAGTTTTTAAAGAGAATCTCATCTCCAAAATTGGGATGTACAACAGTAGATATCCTCATGTCTTAGGACTCCAAAGCATGACAGTCAGCAGATGCTGCACGGTGTGTCCTGTTGTTGGAGGACACTGTGAAATTCAGAATTATCTCATCTTCATCTTACCCAGACAAGCTATGGATGCCCCAGCCCCAAAATTGTCCAAGGCCAGGCTGGATGGGGTCCTGTATAGGAATGTGCTTTTTGTTGACAGAGTAAACAAGTTACCTTTTGTCTCTTTAAAAAGGAAAAAAGCTTAGAAGTTTTTTTTTCTTTAATTTCTTAAAAGACACCTCATAGGACTTTGGGGACTTTACCTCAAACTTAAGGATAGTTAGTTGGATAGGAGCTAAAAAGTCTTGCCTAAGCAATTCACTAGAAAAAGAAGAGAACAAAAGAAGTAATCGCTTTTGTGAAGTGTTTTAGTAGAAGCAAGAACCTCTTGCCCTGGCTCGGTTTTTCTCTGTAAAGAGCTTTTTTATTCTGCCTTTTATTAAAACTTTTTGTTTCCAAAACTGTCACAGGAGCCATCTTGCTTTGTTTATGCCACCTGAGGTAGCTGAGCTATCAAAGGTATAATGCTCATCTCTGAGAGCTTATAAAACCTGGCTTAAAGATAAAAAGCATTAGCCTTGAGCAGCCTGATCTGGTGAGTGGCCTCCCTGCCCCTGGCTGGGGCTGGGAGGGAGTGATCTTTATGGATGCTTCCAACCCAAACCCTCCTGTGATTCACAATTGCATCTACACCATCACCACTGTAGAAGTTCTGCATTTTTAACAGGGAAAGTGTGAGAGGAGAAGCAGCTGCACAGGGGCATCCCCATGAGTGGCTGAACAAAGAAATTCAAGCAACTGACTCGCTGACTAGATTTTGTTTTCACTACAACTTCCAGCAGGGGAGAGCCTTCCATTCTGCCTTTTCCTAACTGTGAGTCTAATTATCTCCCACTTTCATGAGGACCATGTTCATGCTATCACATAATGCAAAAAAAAAAAAAAAAAAAAAATCAGGAAAACCTGTGTACGCTCTGGGTGAGCGTTGTTTGTCCTTCAGTGCTGTGTTACCTGTGGCAGGTGTGGGTATGGTGTTTATTCTCTCTCTTCTGTAGAAAATATAACTTTCTGAGATCACTCAGATGGTGGCAGTCACAGATATTTCACTGAAAACCAGAAGGAATTTTGTTGCTTCAACTCACAGGCTCCCAGCCACAGATGGGCAGTTAATACCTAATGACAGAAACATGATTTGAGTCTTCCAGCTCTTAAAATCCAAGTGCTACTCGGAGACTGAAAGCACTTGCCTTGCCTGTAAGACATGATGAAAACATATCAGTTGAGTAATTTAATTCAGTAGGAACAGCAGCGAAATAGCAGTGAAATAGACAAAGAAATTCATTGCACTTTGATATTTTTGGCAAAATACAGAGTGTTTGTAATTGTGTTTTTCATTGCTGAGTTCACTGCCTGATCATAATGAATAAATAATGTAAGGGAAAGTGAAGTATGGTTATATATTTCTCTAAATGTCTCTGTTGTTGCTATTTATTATTTATAGTGTGGTAACACCTAAAAATCCCCTCAGGAAATGTGGTTCTGTTGTTTCAGGCACTGTACCCACCCAGAATATCTGACACACACTTCGTGTTGACACCTGAGGACCTGAGGAGTGCTTGGGCTGGGACAACGATTATTCTCCTTTTGATGCCTTTTTTGGGGCTACCTAAAAACAGAGCCCAGACAAAATTAAGGGAATAAAAAGCAGGAATATTTATTGAAGGCTCTTCAGGTACATTTAGGGCAGACAAAGCCCCCAAGGGGCTGCACCCAAAATGGACAATGGGTTTTCACACTTTTATAGGTTTGGTCCATTTGCATATTGGGGGTTCAGCTGCCAATTCCAGCTTCAGGTAATGAAGTCATTGACCCCAGGTTTGCTCCCCCCTCTCACTTTTGTTTCCATCTCTGGGGCAGAGGCAGTGAGGGGTCCTTGATTGCCAGGCCTGGAGAGGAATTGTTGTGTCTGCCCAAACTGGGAAAGCAGCAGCTCACACTGTGTGTGGAGTTTGGAGTTATACACTAAAGAACTGCAGGGTTACAAATCCATGGAAAATAGAAAAGCTCAAATCCTAAGGCATCACCTTCACCTCAGATACCAGGGCAGTGGTCTCTGTGCTGGGAATGCTCCCTGTGAGCATGTTCTGTGCCTGGCCAGGGGATGTGGGGTTTGGATGTGCACAGAGGCCAGAAACTGCTGAATGTCCTGCATCAGCTACAGGTGACACAAGTTCCAGATCCTCTTCTGAGGCTGAATTCTCCAGGCAAAAACATAGGATCAAAATATGAAGAGAAAATGTATCCCTGAAAAGCAAGTCACTTGGGGTAGATGTGAAATCTGTGGGGATTTTATTTTCTTATTGCTCTGAGTCTCAGCCAAGAATTCACAGAGTCCACCTGGGGAGCTCCTACAGGAGGAGGAACACCATCATGGTGTCTTTTCTTTGGAGGGTTTTGTTTCCTGCCTGGAGATGCTCCCATGGCAAACCAAGCTGTGATGGGAGAGGGATGGGGAAGAAAGACATAAATAATCATGGTTATTTATTAAAATGGTTATTCATTGAAAGGTCCAGGATACATAAATAACCATGGCAGGGCTTCTACAGAGCCAAATTACTTTGCACATGGGAAGAAGAATGGGGGGAAAAAACCCCTACAGATTAAACTCCAGGAGATTGTCTGTGCTAAGGATGACCTGTTATGAACAAGACTTGTCAAAAATAAATCCCTTTTCATGCAGGATTGAAAACACATTGGCTGCTAAAGGAGAGAGAGCCAAAATGTTTTCAGTACCTATTATAGAAAATGTAGGAGACCCCCAAGCAAGAGATTTCTGTGCAAGAGGAAGGGAAAGGTTTGGCTTTTGCTCACCCAGCAATCAGGCACTCTGCAGGTGGAGGGTACCAGGCAAGAACTCCTTGCTGGCATCTGCTGGGAGCCACCACTGCCCCCAGAGCTCACCCTGCTGTCGTGCACCAGAGCAGGGCCTGCACAGAGATCCTGGATGCTTCGGGTGAGAAATCCCACGGGTGACATCAGCAGCTGCCTGGGGCTGCCTGCCTTGGACCCGATTTCTGCACCTGTAGGAGTGAACAGGCAGCTCCCTGCCACTGAGCAGCCCTGAGCGTGTGCTAAAGTGTGTCTAGACATCCTGCCCTCCCTCCTCTCCCCCACATTTCCCTGGCTAACCCCCCTGCCTTTGTTCCCAGCTCCAGATGGAAGAGGAAGTGTTGAAAGGCAGCCCCGAGGAAATGGTGTTAATGTCACTCACACCCCGATTATGTCACAGCATCTGTTTGGTGCCCGGCAATAAACTGTTGCAGCAATAAACTGCATTTCTTGTCCCCCTTGGGGGCCTGTAAGTCACAGCCCAGAGCATTCCCAGCCTCGGGCTTGGGTTTCTCCACATGGAAAGTGGAGCTGGAAGGGCTGAGCAGGGTTGAGGCTGGGTTCCTCACAGCGTGGGAGCTTTGCCAGTGCTCACACTCAGAGCCAGGAGCATTCCTGGATCCTGCAGCACTGCCTGGATTATTAACCACGGCCCCATAAACCTGTTTGTTGTATCAAACACCTTCTGAATTCACACCTGAGTCATGGTGAGAGAGTTAAAAATCCAATGGAGTGATGTGAGAGGGATTCCTCAAGTTTCTGGGTTGCAGGACAGTTTGGATGAAGCTTGCAGAGGTGAACTCTGTGTGGTCCTACTTGTTTTTGGTGCTGATGAGGTTTTTAACATTCCAATGAAATACTGAAAAAAAACCCTCAATATTTTAAAGGTAAACAAAACAAGCCCAGAAAAAAAAAAAAAGAAAAAAAGTTTTACGTAAAAATTTATATTTCCCTCTTTTTAGTAATCTCTTTTAATGGCTGTCTCACATAAACACTGTGGCTCATGATCTCCACTTCATTTATCAGGTATTTTGATCAGTAACCTAAAATCCCACAAACACCCTTGGGTTGTTTCCTTTCTTTTCTAGAGCTGGCAGGTGAAGGGGCTGCTTCACTGTCGTGGTGATTGGAAAGAGCCTGTTCAACTCCAGATTTCACTGGAGATTTAGGTGACTTCAGTAATGCTCAGACAGTATTTCAGTGCTGAGCTGAGGTGGATTTCCATGGGAATGAGGTGCTTAAATTCCTTACAAGGAAGCAAATTGCAGGAGGATGCCTGGCCTCATGTGCTGTAACAGGAGAGTGGCTGAGGAAACCTTCGTGGGTCGCCTTCCCCTGAGGGTCACAGACCAGCCAACACAGCAATTTCTTGATGTGCCTGAGCCCTTAGACTGGTTATTTCTGTTTCCTACTGGCAAAATGAAGATTTCCTATTATTACCTCTGAATTAAGATGAAGTTCATAAGTCTGACCTATATTAAAGAAAAAGAGGGATATATTACAAGTGCCAGTAATGCAACACCAAAGGGGTTGTGTGATTTATTTTGTGTGACTTGGTGCTAAAAGGTGGGCCCACGTGTTCATCTGCAGAGAAAAGCTTTCCTTGTTCATAATTAGTAATTTTCTGAAGATTATCAGATCTGCCTAGCACCTTCTGGAGATAGATGAATAATTCCCTTAGAGGATGAGAAGACAAGTGATTTATGTTTGTTGTTTCCCTCTTACACCTTGTTCTGTGCTGCATTGATAAAGGTTTAGAAAAGTGAGTGATGCCCTCAGCAATCAGCCACAACTCCTGGAAAGGCTCAGCTTTGGGTAGTTCAGCTTTTCCCAAATTCCTGCTTGCAAGGAGCCCCGTGGGGAGGCAGCAGCTGTGGGTGCCCCACACCTTTCAGGAGGAGCTGGGGGTTCCTCACTGGTGCAGCCACGGAAGGTGAATCCAAGGAGTAACCAAATACAGAGCTCAGAGGGGCAGAAAGGGAGGGTGGGGTGAACCAGGCCATGGGGGAGGTTTGTTTGTCATTTTTGGGGCAGCACAGAAGTGCCTCAGGTGTAGTAGGCAAAGGTGAGATGCCGCAGGACAGAGGCACAGTGGAAGACCAGGTAGGGAATAGATAATTTCAGCTTTAGAGACAGTTTGTGTCCTCTTTGCATCACAGACAGGGCTCCAATCTTTGCTGAATCACTGAAGAAATTATCCTAAAGTCTTGCAATTGTCAGAGTAATTGTCTTGTAGTTGTGCCAGAGGCAGCCAGGAGCTGCCCCTGGATCCCTGGAGGTGTCGAAGGACAGGCTGGATGGGGCTTGGAGCACCCTGGGGCAATGGAAGGTGTCCCTGCCATAGCAGGGGTGGAACTAAAGGATCTTTGAGGTCCCTTCCAACACAAACCAATCTGTGATTTTACAATTCAGAGCCTTTCAATCACAGCCCCTCCACCTTTTGACAGCACCTCTGGGTCTTCTCTTCGCACAAAATTCCCCCAACCATCAGGATTCTCCCTTTTGTTATTCCCCTTGAAAAACCCTCCTCGTTTCGCTCGTGTGTCTGAGGCAGAGCTGGGGCCAGGACAAGTTGTGATGGCTGTGGGGACCACGCCGGCTAGTGCCTGCTGCACGAGATGCACTCCATCCCTCGCAGCTGCATCCTTCCCCTCCCTCCGCCCCTCTCCCCGTGCCCCGCGCTGCCGTGCAATTAGACAGGGGAAAATTAACCAGTAAATCACGGGAATTAAGGATGGCTCCAGAGCAGATGGATCCTATTAAACCACACTTTCTGAGCCTGCAGTAGTTTTCCAGTGCCTGGGACAAAGTTTGGAGTAGTTGGATTTGCAGGCATGTGTTGATGTGGCAGTTGCACAGGGTATGGCAAGCGCCAGACCAAGCCTAGGAAAGAGAGAACATATTTTATTTCATCTTCAGATTAGGAATAAATCCATTTAGACAGACAGATCAAAAGATTGCACTCAGATTGAGAGTACAACAAAAGAAAACTGACAAAATCCCCAAGTCACCTTATTTTCTGTCCTCACAGCTTTTGATGGTATCTGTAAATAAAAAAAAAAAAAAAAAAGCACTTTTCCAGCCTCTGTACAATCAGATAGTGCTGAAGTGCTGGATGCTTCTGGGAGGATCCTTTGGAGATTCTGTGGTTTTTCAGCTGCTCAAAATTTTCTGAGTCTCCTTAGGGCTCACAGTTTTGGGTCAGTTTGATAGCTTGAACAGGGTGCTGTGCTGCTGATGCCTTGAGAAGGCTGACCTAGAACAGAGGCTGGACAGAGCTAAAGAATAAA
>QUSF01000027.1:5969237-5998056 GCA_003676055.1 Chloebia gouldiae | reverse complement strand
TTCCCTAAATTATTCAGGAAATGTTTTATTCCTTTCTTTTTGCAATTCCCTTCCACATATTTGAGCACTGTTATCACATCTTCTCCTTTGCCTTCTCCAGGCTTAAATGGACCGAGTCTCTTCCATCTTTCATCACAGGTCACATTCTCCGGAGCTCAAATCACTCCTTTCTCTTTGCTTTGGAGCTTTTCCAGCTGATTTTCCTGTCTTTTTTGATGTGTGGTGCTTCCAGCCGGAGAGTTCTGCCAGCTGGAGTGGTGTGAGCAGCCTGGCAGCTGATCCATCAGCTCCCCCAGAACAACCAGGAGGTATCAAAGAGGGGCTGATGCCTGCATGGCATCGCTCCTGTCCCATTGTGGCTGTCCCTGTGCTGTGCCCTCGTGGGCCAGGTGACACCAACAGCCCACGAGCCTTGTGTCCCTCTGTACCTGCATGCTGGCCACCTGTGCTGTGCCTCATTTCCTACAGGGGAGGTGAGATGGGTTCCAAACCTGCTCCTTTGTAGCCATCCACCCCTGTTTACCCACCACACCAAACCCAAACGTTCTTTGATGATAGCTCATGGCCCTGGGGAGGAGAAGACTGGAAGCAAAAATGGAGAGAATGAGGCGTTCATTAATTATCCCACAGCAACTTGGTGGGAGGCTGGATATTTTCCTAAACTCCCAAGATGTTTTTTTTGCACACATCCTCCCCCACATTTTTGTCTGCTTGGTCCATAATTTCCATCCCTCTGCTGAACTCTTGGTGCTGCCAGTTGCCGAGGTAAGATCCTGCAAATTCTCCCTGGCTGCTGAAATCCGGCTCCATCCTATGAATCACTCGGGCTGAGAGCCGTCAGCCCATGCCAAGATGCTGCCGATGGACAGACCTTAATGGAAGCTGTGACTTCACATATTTACATGTATAGATCAGCCTCCAGCTGGGGAAGGATTCCCTCTTCTCTATCAGCTCAGCTGGGGCTGTGATCTCACCACGTTTTGCTTTCTCATGGACCACCTCCAAGTCAATCCGGGATTCCTGTGGGAAGCTGTGCTGTAGGAATTGCCCTCCTCCATCCCAGCTCCCCAGCCAGTCCTTTCCTGTAAAGTTTGCACGGGGTCCCTATAAACCCCCCTGCTCGTGGTAGGGGATTGGGGTCAGGTCCCTCAACACCAGTATCCCACATCCCATAACTCCTGCCCCTAAAGCAGCAACTTAACCCAGCAGTTCCACTTCCCTTTCCAAAACACCGACCTAAAGCTGCTAAATGAGTTCCTGATTTCCTATAAAAATTGCTGCTCTAGGAGGAAAGTCAGAGCAGCCAGAGCCCAGAAAGGCAATGCCAGATTTCTAACACGCTTCACTAAAGCTCACCATAAATCCCTTCTTGAATAACACCCTGAAGGATGGGGATGATCCAGGCAAGAAGGAGTCTGAAACTCTGTGTTCTCATCCTTGAGCTCCTGCTGGATGTGAAGCTCTTCCATACCTTCCTCCTTGTGCAGTTTATCAGGCATTTCAAACAGGAAAAGGATGCTATTGTTAAGCGTTTTGTTTATTTAGGTATCTAATACAATGTACAGGGTAGGCACTCTGCCCTGCCAGGTGAGACCCCACCTGCACTGTACCTGGAGGGGCTGACAAGAACCATGGGGAGAGGCTGTTCACAGGGGATGGAGGGACAGGACCCAGGGAATGGGTCCCACTGCCAGAGGGCAGGGATGGATGGGAGATTGGGAATTGGGAATTGTTCCTTGGGAGGAGGTGAGGCCCTGGCACAGGGTGCCCAGAGCAGCTGTGGCTGCCCCTGGATCCCTGGCAGTGCCCAAGGCCAGGCTGGATGGGACTTGGAGCAGCCTGGGACAGTGGGAGGTGTCCCTGCCATGGCAGGGGTGGGATGAGCTGAATCTCAGGTCCCTTCCAACCCCAACCACTCCATGATTCTATGAAAACACCACTATGTATTCGCCAAAGGCTGGAAGTTGATGCTTTCTCCACACAGGAGGCACTTCACATGTGTCTGGAACAGCCCTGGCTTCCCCTGGCTGTAAAACACAACATCTCCTGCTGCCACGGCTGGTGCCTGGCTCTGAGCTGCTCAGGGCAGCTGCTGCATGTTCTGGGAGGCCACAGGCTTTTGTTGGCATTCCCAGGGATTATCACCAAGGCAGACACAGGCTGGGGAAGAACCAGGCCTGGTTCAGACAGTCACGGCTTCTTCACTTGACACAAGCTTGGTCTCCAGCCCAGAGCCCTCTCTGAGCCCACCAGAGGTGATAATGTCCCAGAGCTGAAGAAATATTTGAAAACACATTTAATTCAGTTTTCCTGCCCTGGTAAAGCTCCTCTGTCATCCACAGGAACAGGCATGAGCCTTGTCAGGGATGAAACAGGGCTGCCATCTCCTCAGGAGGACTCCCTGGAAGAACAGCACTACAGAAAACAAGGCACAATTTTGTGATTCACCTCTGAGCTCCCCAGGGTTTCAGCCAGGCCTAAATCACTGCATGTGCAAAGAGAGATGAATTGGAAAGCATTTATTAATAATTTCAGAATAGGCTGACCCTTGGCTATGTGCTCATCCCTGGCAGGTTTTTCACAGCAGCCATTCAGCCAGGCCAACTCCAACTTGTGACATTTCACAGAGGTTCTTGTCTGCTCCCAGAGTGGGAAATAATGCAGAGAAATGCACCAGCCTGAGGGGAAGGAGATGCAAAGCACACAAACTCACACTGGCACTGCTCCTGAATCCTCACACAGTGTTTGCCAGCACTGGGGTGAAACCTTGGAGATTTCCTGAGGATCAAGCTGGAGCTGCTCCATGCTTTAGCTCCTCTCAAACCCAGCCTTTGGGCGTCTGAGAAGTGGGAATCTGCTGCAAAAAGCAGGAGAGCACCCTCTGTGCTTTACCTATGTGAGACTGCACTCCACAGGATGACTGCCTTCTCTTGAAATGGGGATAAACTGGAGCTGAGCATTGTGGATCAAGCCTAAGTTGCACTTGCAAGGGTGGGGTTTTTTTTTTGTTTTTTTTTTTTTTTCTCAATTTGAGGTTTGGGCACATCTCATGGTCACCTGGAGATGTTCTGAGATCATGGAATCACAGAATGGCCTGGGTTGAGAGGGACCTTAAAGATGATCCTGTTCCAACTCCCCTTCCATGGTCAGGATTCCACTTCCACTTCAACCTTCCACTACCCCAGGTTGTTTCCCAGCCCCAGGCAATGCCAGCAGGTCTCTGTTTTCCCAGCTCCTGCTCTGGTTGATATAAATGGTTCTGCAGAGAGAACACTGCAGCAGCCTCAGGTGTGTTTGCAGTCAGCTGCTCAGAAAAGCCTGAGCCTTAAATGTGTGCTCCAGGCACTCTGAGTGCTCTTCTCTTCTGGGAAAGGGGTTAAACTGTGCATAAACTGCCTCGTGGGCAGGATGTCTACATCTTCTTAACCACCTGTAATTAGCAGAGTATGGGGATTTTTGAAGGAGTTTTGAATGAGTTAGAGACAGGACCTCTGATTTTTTTAGATTATGCAATTTATTTTTCTTATCTTCTGCATAGGCAGGAAGGGTGAGTTTGGCTCCCATCTTTACCCCATGGTTCAGAAGGGCACAAGACCCTCAGTTACAAGACCTTTTAATGATTTATTGACCAATAAAACACTGCCAACAGCAATATTTATGCTTTTGACCCAATCCTTAAATATTTAATCTTATGGACTCATGCTAAGCTTTCTTGGCCAATCATGTTATGGCACACAAACCTACAGTCCTGCATTCTAAACTCCTTGTTTACCTTTGTAACAACTTTCATTTTTTCTATATCTTAAACTCTAAAACTCCAAACTTTCCTTTCCTTAGCTTAATGTGTCTCTGCTTTAAACTACAAATCCACATTTTCACTTCTGTCACCTCAGTTTGGGAGCCTTTTCCAAGGTCTCAGATCAAATCTTGTGTTTAATTGTAAGCTTTGATTTCCAGGCCCAAAGTTGTGAGACTTCCCTGCATTTTGGATTCCAACAGCAGAGCCCATTATCCCTGCAAGCAGCTGGGGTCAAACACTGCAGTCCTGGCACTCATTGCAGAGGAACACATCACCCAGTCCTGGAGCAGGCAGGGCAGAGAGGGCAGGATCCCTTCTTATGCTTCACTGTTGGCAGAGAAACATTTAAACCACATTGGCATTCTTTGTGCTTTCTGTTCTTATTGGATTTTGAATGGTCAAGGATAGGGGAAGGCCTCTCTCTCTATTTTTTATTATTGTTGTTGTTTCATTTAGAACTTTAGAAAGGAATGGGTTTCCAGGGTGAGCTTAGAAGCTGCTTCCAAGCTTCAGAAAAAAAATTATTATCACTTCCCACTCCAAGTGATCAATGGAGAATGAGACAAACCCTTCCCTATCACACAATGATTGCTCCCAAACTCTGTTTCCTTAGTGATGTTTTGTTTTACTGGCAACTCTCCCATTTCCATCTCCTCCACTTGGCACATTTTTTCTGCCTCCCCAGTGCCTCAGGGACTCTGTTATCATGATCAAGCAAGGAGGAAATTACCAAAATGGCATCCTGTAATATTTCATGCAGGAATCAAATCTGCTTTATCATGAAGTCATTGGGTTTAGACTATAAAATACTGAGCACTTCAGGAGTTGGTTTCATCTCCTGGACACCACTTTTAGACTGGCAAATAGAAGTGATCTGGTCCCACTTTGAAGAGAACTCCATGGTTTTGTGTCACAGCTGTCAGAAATCCCCTCCAGAGGCTTGGGGTGTGTTTTTCACTCCAGGCAGTGACAGATTTTGGGATTTGGCTCCTCATTCCCTGTATCCCTGTGGCTCTGGGCCCAGCAATGTGCAGGGGGGATGCTGACACCAATCCCTGCCTGTGGAAAGGTGTCCTGGGAATTTTAACTAAATCCTCTTGTTCACTGCACAGGGAAGTTCCCAGTTGTCCTTGGTTTAAGGGTGGGGAGCACAGGTCTGTGGCCTGGAGATCCCTGCCAAAGGAATGAGGCGGTGAGGACACCAAATAATCCCAGCTGGGACCTCCAGACAGACTGACCTGAGTCCAGTGAGCAGGGGCAGGGATCTCCCCTGGCACAAACACCAGGGCTCATCTGAGGGGCTCCAGGGGCCTTTCTCCAGGATTTCCAGGGGCTCCCAGGCTGCTCTCAGACTGCCCTGCCTGGGCTGTGAGATAGGGAGAAGCCCTGGAGCCAGCCAGTGTCCCTGTGCCTGGGCAGATGCTGAGGCAGAGGAAGAGTTTGTGTCGGGCTTCCCCAGACCCAGGGTAACATCTCAGCTGCTGCCTTTAACCCACACATTCAAAGTTCCCCATCTGGGTCTGTCCAGATTTTTCACTTGCTATAAATAGGCAGCATTGGCTTCCTATGGACAGTCTGGCTGGACTGGCTTCTCACTGAGGACAATTAATTCTGGGGGCAATCATTTGCTGGTATCCCTGATGAGTCTGTCAGGAGCTGATGCTGGTACTTGGATCTGTTCCATGGCTGTTGGGGAAAAAGCTCCGAGTTCATTTCCCCCAGGCACAGAGCCAGACCTAAGGACACACAGAAGTGCAGACCCTCAGGGGATACCAGGGCAGAGTCCCACCAGCCCCACACCCTCAGATCCACCCCAAATTCAGTTATTTGCAGGGAAAAGGCACATTCAGCACCCTGCCTTCCGTGCCAGCTGTCAGATGAACTCCAGCCTGCTGCTGAGCTTTACCTTGGAATGCAGATGGACAAGGACAGCTGATGTGTTTAATTCTCTCCTGAATAATGTGGAAGAGCAGATTTTTAACAAAGGTTCAAGCCTAGGCCAGGCAGGCAGTCCCCAGCAGCTCCATCTGTAACATTTCATGGGCAGCATCTGAATTCATCTGAAATCTGAATTTGAAACTACTGAGGGCTAAAACGACAAAAACTTTTTGAAAATCTTTACTCCCTTTGTAGCTAAAACTCAAAATTTGCAGCCTAGCAAATGCACATGGCAGGAGCACTGGCATGGCTGGAGCCATGGCTTCTTCTCTTCTTTTTTCCAGCCCCTCAGGGGTGAGTGAATGTGACCAGAGCTGTGAGAAGCCTGACTTTGTGTCCCTCCTCTCACTCCTGCCGGAGTCACCTGAGCAGGGTTCACCTTACAGCTCTTTCAGGTCCATCCACTGGGTTCTGCAGGACTTGGGCTTCATCTCTGGAGTTTTGGGCTAACTCCTTCCATGGGTGATCCAGACAGAAAAGTGGGGAGCAGCTCAGTGAGGGTTAGTGGAGGGACTGCTCAGGGGATGAGGATTTGCTTCCACCTTTCTGCTCTGGGTTTCCTGGGGCAGCAGAGGGCCCATGGCACTCAGAGCCCCTGGGTGATGCTGTTTCCTCTGTGTGTGCTCAGAGAGGGAGCAGGGAGCCCTCCAGGCACAGGAGGAATTGTGAGAGCTGCTGGAGGGCTGCCAGGGCTGCTCCTGAGTGTCTCATACAATTAACAACCAGTGTCTTGCTGCCGTGAATAGTCGCAGCTCTCAGCTGGGATTGTTGGAGCAGCTCCAGTGAAAATTGCCCCACACTGGTTCCTTTTCAGTCCAAAGGGCGAGTCTCTGCCTGTTAGCAGTTATTTCCTTTGGTCTGCCCTGCTTATCTCTTTTGAATTATGTATTTAAATACATCTTCCACCTGAGAAAGATTTCATAGAGTGAGGGAAAGGATAAAGACAGAAGGAAAATAAATTCTGTGGCTGCACGAAGGGAAAAAGAGAAGCCTTGGCTGTGGGCTCTACTGACCATGTAATAAATGCAATTATGCACCCCCAAATGCACACAAAGGCTGTACTAATATTTTCAAGTGTCTTCAGTTTCACTCCTGTGTTCAGTGATGCGACCAGCAGCTTGCAGTGGGTTAGAGGCAGGTAAAGAAGGGAAATAGTATTTTCCCTCCTCAGTTGGGATGTTGCAGGGAGCAGGAGGGTGTAAATGTGATTTTTGGCATGGTGTTTTTCTTGAATGTGTGTTTGAGGCAACGTGAGCCGCACTCCATGAGCTCCTTATCAGCCTCTTGAGGTTTAACAAGACCAAGCTAAAGGTGCTGCAGACCAATCCAGGCTGGGAGGAGCAGCTGGAGCAGCCCTGGAGAGGGAGCTGGGGGTGCTGTGGGTGAGAGCTGGAGCTGCCCCAGCCCTGAGCCCCCTGCCCTGGGCTGAGCCCAGCGTGGGCAGCAGGGCAGAGGGATGCTGCCCCTCTGTCTCACTGCACACGCTGGGGCACAGGATTCCAGCCCTGGAACAAGCAGGGCTCCGTGGTCCTTTGCTTCCCGCGAATCCTGAGCTTTGGGAGCGGAGTGGAAGCAGAGAGGGATGCGAATCAAAAGCTTGCCACCTCCTGGACGCTGCGAGTGCTCTGCCTGCCGCTGGGACAGCCGAACCCAGCGCGTGTGGAAGTGCCCCGGTACGAACTTCAGGGATGCAGAAGGGAAATAGGGATGCAGAAGGGATGTGATTGCAGAGTGCAGCTCTCTGACCCAACCTCACCGAGGCTGGGCCGCTCAGTTTATCCCTTTATGTTTGTGCGTGGTGCTGAGCTTGTGAAAATCGTGGTACAGCACCTGCCAATAGTGCCAGTATCCATCATCCATCCATCCATCCTCTATTTTCCCAACCCCACCTACACATGCTGATACTCTGTCCCCTCCCTGCACAATTCCCAGCAACAGATTCCACATCTGACCCAAAATATACCTGCCTGGCAGATCCCAGGCTGAGGGTGTTATCATTTTTTTTAGATTTTGTTTTGGTTTTTAATAATTTTTTGGGCATGGATTTTTAATAAATAGAATGGGAAACCAAAATCCAATGGTAATAAAATAAAATGCTGTAACTATGGGGCTTCAATAAGGGACTGAACCTTGGGCACTTGAAGGCATGTGTGCTAGAGCAGGGTCCCTGCTCAGAGCTTTTCCTCTGGATTAGAAAATCCAGAATCCTGAACAAATCCTTCTGCTGGCAGTGAACAATACTTCTGAGATGATGGGAACTTGCCTAGGATTTTTTACCTGAAATCAAAGCAAAACAGCATACCAAGTAAAATATTTGTGATTTTCTTTATTTTATCTGGATTTTTTAGATGAGCCCATCATTTGTGATGGCTGTCTGAACAGCCATTTGTGCAGTCTCAGTACAGCTTTACTGGTCTGGCTGTATGATGACAGTTCTCAAAGTCCCCAAAATCAGTCCAGGATCCCAATCCTGCTCTGTGAAATTGGAATTTCACCCCGTTCACCAGGAACTCAGCTCTCGGAGCAGGAGCCAGGCCTGCAGTGAGCAGCTGTTGTCCCTGTAGCTGTGGCAGGTCTCAGTGACGCTCTGGGGACGTGCAGTGGATGCTCAGAGCAGTGACAGGGCTAGCACAGGGACTCTGCTCTCAGACACAGCCCGAGAAGCCCCAGGCTCAGTGGAACAGTCAGCGGGTCACTGGAGAGGAAATCCCTGCTCTTCTTTCTGACAGGAGCTATAAACATGGGGTTTATTCCAAAAAAAGGTCAATAACATACTTCTGAAAGCTTCAAAAAACTTTCAAATCCTGCAGAAGACAATAATGGGAATAGAAAGCAGCCAGCAAGCCAAAGAGGTTGTTGCATCTTTGCCAACAAATACTCCTTTGACTTTTTTGCTGGAGTCAGAATCTGCATCCAGCATCTCCCCAGTTATTGGTACCTAGACATGAATTTAAAAAACATGTACAGGCATCATATAGGATGCAACCTCATCCCTAATACAATATTATTTAATTCCTCTAAACATTACGAGTATTTATTTTCTGGCCTGGTTAAGCCTGACTTGCCTGAAACTCAGATCAGGCATCTCAGATGAATTCAGTTCCTCGTCCTCTCCTGGTGGAGTGGCAGAAATTGCCCTCAGATCACTCAGATCCAGGGGTGGTACATTTGTCCTCAAGAGCAGAAGGTTGTTTCATCCCTCTCCTTCTGCTTTGCTCTTGGCTTTGCACATGGAAGAGCCCCATTTTGGAAAACAAAGAGCAAACATAAATTTGCCTACAAGAAATAGAAGACATTTATACAAACAGACCCATTTTGGATCCCCAGGGATGTGCAGCCTCTGGGATTCAGAACAAGCATCAATCTCTCTGGTCTTTTTGGGGCGTTTGAGAGCTGCCTGAACCTCCTGCAGCCTTTGTTGGTGTCAGCAGGGTGGGACACAGCATGAGCTGCCTTCATCCCGGGATTTCCCTCCCTCCCAGCACAGCCCAGCAGCTGCAGAGCTTTTCCATCAGCTTTGGAGGCAAGATGGTGATTGCACCACGAATGCAAATGAGGGAAGTCATTTAATCTGGGCTGGCATCACCCTAATTACAGCGGTGCCATCAACCTCTTTGCCTTCCAAAGCCACAGAAAGCTTGAGGGCACACGGGGCAGAGCCCAGAGAGCTGCAGGGCAGGGAAGCCCAAGGGCAATGTGAATGTGTGAGGTGACTCCAAAAACTGAGTCCCCAGGCCAGGTGGTGATTTGAACATCCCCTCCTGGCTGGGGGTTCCCATTATCCCCCAACATCAGCCCTGCCCATGGCACAGGGACTGGAACTGGGATCTTTGGGGGTCCTTTTCACCCTGCACAGCTCTGAGAGCAGCTGGAATAAAGGTTTGTGTGAGCTGGTTATGACCCATCAGGGGCTCACAGGCACCCTGAATCAGGGAGGAGGTTGCAGCTGCTGTCACTGGACACTGCTACATCAGGTCCAGGCTGTTTTCCCCTTTTGAAGTAGGCAGGAATTGAATATCTGTCTCCCAGTGCTGTTGTCAGTGATCACCAAATTGCTGCCTGCTGTCAGCACAGGCAGTTTCTGTTATCACTCACCTTTTAGCAGGGCGTGTGAAGCAAGATGCAATCAATCCTAGCCAAAAGACTGGCAGCTTTTGGGTTTTCTCCCACAAAATAAGCTTCAATCTCAGGATACAAATGCAGCAGTATAACCACGTGGAGCAGTAACAGCCCTTTGACTCATATTTTCAGTGCCTGCAGTGGCATCAAGGTGTCCCTTTGGCTTGTCAGGCCACCACAACACAAACCTGAAGCCAGCTTCACACCTCTCAGAATCAGGGCCACTCTAAACGTGCTGGCACTGGTGCTGAAGCTCCATCACACAGCTGACCCCACAGGAAAAGAGCCACCTTGCCTTGCAACATTGCACTGATGTCTGCAGTAAACCCCAGGAGAGCCCTGGCAATCCACAGCAGACCTTGGCACAGCAACCTCACCATTTGCAGGTGTCCCCTAATTAGTTAATGGCCTGAATGGGCATCACCTGTGTCCCAGTACAGCTGGGATTGTCTGACTGCTCACTCTGGCCCAGGTGGTGTCTGGCCTGTTCCAGGTTTTCACTGAAGTCAACACAACTGAAAATTGTTGGAATTTTCCATTTGCTGCAGAGGAGACTTTAGTCTAAATCCTTGGAGTTCCTTTTGTGTCTCTCTTCAGATGATATCCTAAAATTACCAACATTAACCCTGTTAGAAATACTTTGTCCCACCAATACCAGCTACTGAATTTTGTGGCTTGCAGCTAAAGCTCCTCACCTATAATGAATCTCTTCCTTGTTCCCAGAACAAGACAGTAATCTCCACAGCCCTCTGAATAAGCCTGTGCTGTGCAGGGCTCAGGCTCACACAAGAGCCTTGCAGATGTACTTGGTACAAAACTGCAGAGCCAGGTTGTTGCCTGAAATAAAACCTGCTTTTGCAGCAGAAATAACATATTTACGCTGTATAATTCTTGCACTTTTATCTTTTATCTTTGACATCCTCTCCATACAGCTCTCGCTAAAATCCTACTACCAAGCACAGGCTCTTAATTACATCCATTTTTCTCACAGCTTCTGCCTTTCTTTTAAAATTCCAAGGGTAGACTGGGCTCCTTTTACACCTTGTAAAATTAGCCAGGACAACCAGGCACATACCTGGGCTCAGCCACGGAGCCCTGGAGTTTGGGTTCCTCTTGGTGCCATCAGTCAGTTTTGGGGACCGAAGATTCATAGAATAGCTCTGCTTGGAAGGAACCTCAAAGCCCATCCAGTGCCACCCCTGCCATGGGAGGGACACCTCCCACTGTCCCAGGCTGCTCCCAGCCCTGTCCAGCCTGGCCTTGGGCACTGCCAGGGATCCAGGGGCAGCCACAGCTGCTCTGGGCACCTGTGCCAGGGCCTGCCCACCCTCACAGGGAACAATTCCCAATTCCCAATCTCCCATCCATTCCTGCCCTCTGGCAGTGGGAGCCATTCCCTGTGTCCTGTCCCTCCAGGCCATTGTAAACAGCCTCTCCATCCTTCCTGTTGGCTCCCTCAGGTACTGGAAGGGATCCTGTATTATCCCACATTTTAGCAGCAACACAGCTACCTCCTGTGGCTTTTTTTTTTTTTTTCTTTAATATGCAGCTTTTCCTCTTGCACCATCTCCTCAGGCCATCAGCCTGGGATTACAACTAGGACTTAACCTGAAACAAGGAGAAGGAGCATCCACCATCCTCCTCAGGCTTTACAGGAAACGCCTTCTCCATCCTTTTCTCACTATTGCCATCAAACCCTGACCTTGGCCCCCCTGAGCCCCACACCTCCCCCATTCCTTACCACAGGAATCAGGGCATTTGCTCCTTTAGGGAGCAGGTGTGGGACATGCCCGGCCCATTCGGGTTTATTGGTGGCTGTGGGGTGTGGTGGGTCACACCAGTGAGGCTGGACAAACCTGGAGGGGTAAACCCCCGAGGTTTGGGATGAGGGCAGCAGTGCCAGGACCCCAGAAATGGGCTTAGAGCCCATTGGGGTTGTGAGAAATGAGACTCCCTTCCAAAACATTTAAAAGGTTTATTAAAACCTTATCAAAAAATACAACAGAAGACTGAATAGAGAAAATATTCTGGCACAGGAGCAGAGGATTTTTCTCACCATGTACTCACCCACACAATGGAGATTTCACCTTTTAACCCTCCAGCCCTCCCCAAGTTCTGTCCAAGGACTCCTCCTTTGCTGCCCAGTGCTGGAGATCACCTCTGACATATTTTTTGGAGGTCAGCTGCTGCCATGGTAACGAGCCAACCCTCCCAAATGTCCCAAACCCAGGGCACCCCTGATAACAACACAAGGGGGGTAAAACATAACTCTAAATCTATAAAACTTCTCCTAACATATATCCATGATATTTGCCTTTTAATTGTGATAAAACATAACTATAAATCTATAAAACTTCTCCTAACATATCCATGATATTTGCATTTTAATTGTGATAAAAAATAACTATAAATCTATAAAACTTCTCCTAACACATATACAGGATATCTGCCTTTTAATTGTGCTGAAACATAACTACAAATCTATAAAACTTCTCTTAACATATATACAGGATATTTGCCTTTTAATTGTGATAAAACATAACTATAAGTCTATAAAACTTCTAACATACATACAGGCTATTTGCCTTTTAATTGTGATAAAACATAGCTATAAATCTATAAAACTTTTGACATATATACAGGATATTTGCTTTTAATTGTGATAAAACATAGTTATAGATCTAGAAAACTTCTCTTAACATCTATCCATGATATTTGCATTTAATTGTGAGAAAATATAACTATAAATCTATAAAACTTATCCTAACATATATCCATGATATTTGCCTTTTAACTGTGATAAAACATAACTATAGATCTATAAAACTTCTTCTAAAATATATACAGGATATTTGCCTTTTAATTGTGATAAAACATAACTCTAGATCTATAAAACTTCTAACATATATCCATGACATTTGCCTTTTAATGTGATAGAACATAACTACAGATCTATAAAACTTCTCCTAACATATATACAGGATATTTACCTTTTAATTGTGATACAACATAGGTATAAATCTATAAAAGTTATCCTAATATATATCCAGATTTGCATTTAATAGTGATAAAACATAACTATAAATCTATAAAACTTCTCTTAAGATATACCATTATATTTGCATTTAATTGTGATAAAACATAACTCTAAATCTATAAAACTTCTCCTAACATATATACATAATATTTGCCTTTTAATTGTGAGTCAACCAACGCATTGCCCATCGATCACAGGCTCCATCAGTCCCACTAGATGGCGGCAGCTCCTTAAATTTGTGCGTTTGGCGTGGGAAAAGCGGAGGATGTGGCTCCCGGGGCATCCCCACGGTTAAAAACAGCTCCTGGAGGGGTCTTTTCGTGAGCTGGAGACGTGGAATGTGTAATTTCTTAAATAAGCGCTGCCTCTGAGCGCTCTCAGCATTCCCTGCTCATCCAGACTGGGCTTACGGGGGGATCTGGGTTGTGCAGGGGTTGAGTTTAAAGCCCTTAAAAAAGGATCAAAGGTGTATAAATATTGTGTGTAGGTGTGGTTTCCACCCAGGAAGGCCAGGGCTGTGCAGGACTGGACCAGCCCTGGGTTCTCAGCTGGCAGCCAAAATGTTCCAGCAGCCCCGGGTGCTGCTCTGTGATTTCTGCTGTGGTCAGGATTAATCTTTGGGTTATCAGTGATAGCTGCAGCCCGAGTGGGAAGTACACTTGAGGGCTAATTCCAGATTTGGGGCAGCGTAATTAAATCCCATAGGTTTAGGGCAAGGAATGTTGTTCCATCCCAAACCAGCACAGGGTGGGTGATTCCTGTTCTTCACCTTCTGTCAGGCAGAATCTCCACTTAGGACTAAGAACCCATTCCTGGGGGCTATTAGCTGCTAATTTGACCAAGAAAATTAAGGATGAAGGCTTTCAATACTGAAAGGGGCTTCAGGAGAGCTGGAGAGTGAGTTTTGACAAGGGCATGGAATGATGGGACTAGGGGGAATAGCTCCACACTGATAGAAGGTAGGGTTGGGTTGGATATTAGAAGGAAATTCTGCCCTGGGAGGGTGGGCAGGCCCTGGCACAGGGTGCCCAGAGCAGCTGGGGCTGCCCCTGGATCCCTGGCAGTGCCCAAGGCCAGGCTGGACAGGGCTTGGAGTGACCTGGCACAGTGGGAGGTGTCCCTGCCATGGCAAGGGTGGCACTGGATGAAGTTTCAGGTTCCTTCCAACCCAACCATTCTGCAATTCATGAGTTATTTTGAAGCAAGCATCCAGCAGTGAGGGAATTTTACAGCCATCTGTGGCCACTGTAAAATTCTCTGCTGTCTAACAGGCTACTCCAAGGTTAACTTTGTCCTAATTATGCTGCCTGGTAAATGGGAGCACTTATACATGCAAACTTGTCAGCCTTGCCTGGAGTGGCTCTTTGCCGAGGAGTGTGTCCTGCTGCTGCTCCAGGGCAAAGCAGCTCCGTGTGCCTGGAGCTGGGTGAACCCTGGCCACGTCCACTGTGTGAAACCAGTGCTGGCTAAACCCTCCCCTCTGCAGAGGTAGCAGAATTGTCACGTTATGCTATTTATAGACAGGGTATATAAATGACTCGATGAAGGTCAGGTGAGAAAGTTGTGGCAAAGCTGGGAGGAAAATCAGCACTTGGTTCATGGGCAAGGAGAGGGAGGACAGCTGTGTTGGCTCAGACATCTTAATTCCCTTCTCACAGCTGTTGCTGTTAGAGTTGGCTCTTCCTTTTGCAGGCTGGTTTGTAGCTCAGGTGTTTTCATCTGCTGCTGCAGCTGTGATGCATTTCAGGGGAGGGAGCGTTTCTGAGTGCCTGCCTGCTGTGCTGCTCCGCTCAGGTGCAATGCTGGGAAGGGAGCAGCATCCTTCATTTCTGCTTGGCTCCAGGCTTGCTGGGAAGCCTTCAGGAGCTGGGCAGATTGCTCATGCCTGATGTTTCAGACTCATCTGTGTAACTTTGTGGCAGAGTGTGAAGTCATCTGGGCATGTCTAGGAGTTGTAGTGGGTGACAGAAACCATGGCTCTTGCTGTTGCCATTCCTAAAGGAGGGAATGTGCTTCGTTGCAGCTCCATTACATGGAAACTGCTTTTGCAGTGATGTTTTCCTGGTGTTAAAGGTGGCAGGTTGTGTCCTACTGAGTCCACAGATGTGACAACACAACTTGGAAGTCACTTCCAAGGTGTGCAATCTGCAGCTCACCAGAGGGAATCTCTTCTGTGCCGCTCATCCCACTTCTGAAGTGCTCACCCAGCCGTGCTGGTGAGGCTTGTTCATCCAGGCTCTGCTTTTCATGGAGCAGCCCTGTGGAATTGGGGACACCAATTTCCTGGAGTTCATTTGTGCTCAGCCTCCTTTCCATCCATACCATGGTGCAGTTTAATTGGGATGTGGACTTTAACCTTTTTCTGAAATGCCATTTCCTTCCTGCTTTCCTGCTATGGCACTCAGAAATGCTGCTGTCCTCTGGCAGCAGTTACAGAGCCAGCTCCTTTCTGGAAGGCAAAAGGGAGCTTGTTAACAGCTACCTTTGTGCTTAATTAATGATCCAACGTGGTGGGGGGACTGCTCCCTCCTGCCCAGAGCAGCTCTGTCACTGTCCCCAAATCTGTGCTTTCTGCCAGTGTTAGAGTGGTGACTGTGCCTGATACCGACATAAATGGGACAAATATTGGTGCCTTGCATGGAGCTCCTGATTCCCCTCGTGTGTCTGCTCTGTGAAACGTTTGGAGGGCTGAGCGAAGGGAGGGAATTGTAGGATAGTGGATTTGAAGCCTTTTTTTTATTCCATTTGCTGAAGCCAGATGACTGGAATTAAATGTGACCTGTCTGAAAGCCAACCTTGTTTCCAAATACTGCATGGGGAGCTGAGATCAGAAGACACATTACAAACATTGCAGTAGCATAACTTGAGGCAAGTGCAATCATTTACTTGACTAATGAATCCCCTGGGCTGCTAGCAAGAGAGAAAAATCTCTCATTCATCTTCTTAATTTAATAAGCAGAGGGGCTGGCCTTAAGGGTAAATGAAATGAGTAGTGATCCCATGAATGTTTCAGCAAATTGATGTACAATAAGATAAGGGAGATCCAGCGAACGGCTTGCTTTGTTCTGAGAGACTGTCAGTGGGCTTTAGGGAAAGGCAGAGAAGCTGGAGCTGATGGCTCTGTGTAGCTCTCACCGCATTTCCCTCCCAATCTTTCCGATCTGTGCAGGCTGGAACACGGGAATTTTGCTAGGATATCATCGAGCGAGGCGAGTTCAGCGGTCAGGGCTGCTGTGCTCGGTATTGCATGTAAATCATCCATCGGAGAGATGGAGAAAAGCTGCAAGCTGCATTCCCTGCTCAGCCTAACTCACCTGTGGGTACCCACAGAGAGTTGTTGCTCCTTGGAAAGTTCATGGAGGAGCCTGTGCTTGTGGGAGCTAATGAGGCTCGTTCCTGTCTTTCATGCTCGTAATTACTCCGGAGGACAAACCCGGGGTGTGAAACAATGAGGTGCTTTAATGGCCAGAACGGGGAGTGCTGGATCTGCCACCACAGCAATTACCGAGAGATCACCTGAGTGCTTTGTGCGCCAGAGAAACTGAGGCAGAGATTAAATCATAGCGCTGCTGCAGATAATAAAAACAGGGTAAGGAAGTTTCTGACACAGGCAATAAACTTGGTAATTTTTTAAACAAAACCCCCAGAAGGGAATGCTGCTTAAACTCCTATTAAACCGTGAACCATATAAAGTGACTTTTGGGAGGCTGACTGAAGTATAAAGAAGTTGAAAATGGGAATGCTTGTTCTTGGCTTTTGTTCGAGAGAGGATTTTTAGGATTAGATGGTCCATTACTACTGAATGCACTTTGATAAGTACAATTTTCCAAGGCCCTTTATGACGAACACACAATGGAGAGCAGCAAACTGAGTTATCAAAAAATGAATGGCTTCTGGAACGTCATGAATCAGAGTTCTTGAGATCAAACTGGGAGGTCAGGGGTTCTGTTACTGAAGGTAAAGCATCCAGTTATAATGAGGATCATTTATTGCATTGCAATCTGAAATAATTACATTTGTCAGCTCTGCCTAATTTGATGGGATGGAGGCAAAAGAATATGGATTTATGTTTTGAATCCTCATGTATATGCATTAGTGTAGGTCTGTTATAAGAATGTTTATAGCAGAGTGCTTTTGGATTCTGGCCAGTATTTGCAGGGCTGCTCTCCCAGAGCTTGGTGACTCTAATAAGAATGTGTAGAAAATTGCTCCTTTTAATTGAGGTAAATAGTTGTCATTTTGGCATAATGTGAACTGTATTGTTATATTTGGGCCCCAAATTGCAGTTCTGAACATACTAAGGATTAAAAACCTTGGAAAATTTTAGCGTTGCAGCATTTCTGATAGCAGAAAGCAGAATTGCTCAGAAGCACCACGTTGGTGACCGGATTGCTGTGAACACACACAGATTCTTGTCACTTGGAAGTCAAGCCAAGAGCCAGCTCTCATGCCCTGAGTTCAATGTTGAAACAATGAAACTGGAGTGAATCAGGCTGTTAATGTTTTGTGCCCTTTGCAGTCTTGTAGCTGTGTGAGATGGATGTTGTAGGAAGCATTTCTAGACACAGGAGAGAAAACAATAACCAGGTGTTTGAGTTCAGTGGGCTGGGGCAGGGAGGAAGCTTCCAAAGGGGAACAGCCTCATTTCCACTGTGATTAAATAAGAGGCTTGACATTAAATGGTCTGAGCTGTCAGACCTGTCAGGGAGCTCAAAGGTTTAGGCAGATGTGGTGTGGTCAGGGTTCCTGCTGTTTCATGGAGCAGGTGGCACCAGGGATGAAACAAGCCCTTCCAGGTGAGTGGTGCTTCCTGAGCTGAGAGCTGACCCTGAAGTGGGCAGTGAAAGCCAGTCCCATCCCAAATCACATTTCAGACCTGAGCACTGCTCAGGGAGAGGGAACAGAAGTGTCCTGACCCCATGGGCAGGTGCAGAGGGGGTGGATCCATGAGGAGTCCCCATGGCCCGGAGCACTCCCAAGGTCCCTTGGCTGCTCGCTCCTATTCCAGCTTTGCTGTTGTATCTTCATCATTTCTTGTGACAGGGAGAGTTTTATCACAGGAAGAACTTGGGCTGAAGGCAGGGACATGCAGTGGCTGAGCCTGAAGGACACATTGCTGCAGGCAGAGTAGCTGAGAATCTCTGTTCTTGCTCCTGGTTTTAAAGTCTTCCCCGTCCTTGAAAGCTCATCAGGTGCAGTGGGATGGGAATTTTAATCTTTGGTTTTTTGTTTGTTGAGCAAACCAAATTATCCCTCTTGGTATAGACACTGATTCTGGGTGTCCCTGGACAAGGGATTGCCTTCCTTGACCCCTTGGTTTTTCTCTTGGTGGGTATTTCACAGCCACTTGCTGCTGCTGCTTCAGCCAGACCAACCCTTGGGTGCCTGAGCCTGTTTTCTTGTGAGAATTATTTTTGTGCTGTGGAATGATGGATTTTTTTTTTTTTTGCTCTACTGACATCTGCCACTTCTTTCTGAAGAGTGCAGCATTTCCTTGGCTGTTCTGGGTGGGGAGAGCAGAGAGCAGGCATGTGAAGCTGGGTCAGCTCTGTGCTCAGGGCTCAGCTAATGCCACAGCTCCTGTGTGAACCTGGTGAGAGGGCCTTGGCTGAGACATGGAATTTCCAGTTCAGTTTGGTGTGCACAGCTCAGTCCAAACTGGGAATTTGTTATCAAATATATATCTTGTGAGCCTGGTGTCAGGCTCACAAGACACAAACCTTTTGTCTGACAGACCCCAGGGACTGGTCTCCAAGTGTCCCATCTTCCAAGCACCTTTTCTTGTGCTGCCTCTCTGTGTCAGGAAGGATCTGGATCAGAGCTCTGTGAGCTCCAGAGGAGCTTGCCTTGAGATGGAAGAGCTGACTGATGGGCACATGCAAGTGCTGTAATACCAGCCAGGCCTCAGTTTGCACATTCTGGTGTCTCTGAGGGTGGCCAGTGCCAGATGTGTCTGAGAGGGGTGCCAGAAGCTCCTCAGTGTGCTCTTTTAAAATGTCAAGCTCTTCTGTCTGTTCCACAGGGTGAGGAGATCTTTATGTCTTCAGCTGAGCCCCCACAATAGAAGTGGTGGTTCTGTGCCTCATTCCAGAACTTGCTGGGTTTTCAGCTGGCCCGGAGTTCCAAGCTCTCCTGCACTCCTGCCCCGGGAGGTTTAGCATTAATGCATTTATCTGTGTGTACAAGGAGAAGGGAACATTTCTGTTTTTACAGATGGCGTGAGTTCAGGAAATCCAGTCAGCTGGTGTGGGTCTGGAAACCATTCTGCCCTTATTAACACCCTCCAATGATATAAACAGAGAATCCCCTAAGCAAGGAACAGTCTAAATAAAACTCTGGGCCAAACCAGAAAGTCTAAGGTGTGCCAGATCTTGCCTCAGGGAAAGAGAGAGGATGGGAAGTGCCAGGAAAGGGAAGATCTTAATTTCTGAGAGAACAACCCCATGACTGAGGCAATTTTGTATTCTTGCCTCTCCCAGAAGGGAGAGAGGAGAGCTGAGGAAGGGATATCCTGGGGAGAGGGCTTTTTCTGTCACTGCCTTGTCTCTTCTCTTGGAGAGGACTGGTGAGATCTAAGCCAGGGATTGTCTAAAAACAGAGGTTGGAGGCCAAAAGCCTTTGTAGATCTGAGCCTGTATTCTCTGTCTGCCTCAGTTTCCTGTCTGTGGTGAAGGGAAAGAAACTAAAAATACCCAGCAGCAGAGCAGTACCTGTGCCTGTGGTGGGGCCCTGAGGTCCTGCTGTGGGGGATGCCCTTCCTGGGTGCTGGAGGGGGATCTGGTGGCAGATAGGTTACAGCAGGGCTTGGGGATGTGCCACTTGCTCCTGGGGACAATCCAGCTCAGAATGGACATCTCTGCTGTGTGCCCTCACCTTCTATTTGTCATGGGCACTGTGGGGCAGAGTGATATTGAAGGGGGGGTTTAAGAGCCTGTTCCTGTGCTATCCCAAATGGATTAGGACATTTCTTCAAGGGCTGGCATCTCTGATCAGATCAGACATGGTGAAGGGGTTGGGAAAATGTCTTGTGACGCAACTTTGAGAGCTAAATAAATAACAAAAAAACCTTCATCTTCTTTTTCTTTCACTCTTATCTCTTTCTACTTTCCTTTTATCTTTCCTCCCTTTTTGTTTGTGTCTGTTCTTTCCCTGTAATTCCTAATGTAAGTAAGGAAGAATTTAATACGCTGAGACAGGAGAGAAGTTGCTCCATGCGTTGCAGATGCACAACATGTCTTCATTAACTCCCCATGACATTCAAAATAGCTCGAGATAAAGACAAACTAAATCTGGGAAGACAAATATAAATACTGCTCCCCCTCCCTCTCGCCCTGCGCGGCGCTCCCCCCAGGGCAGGCATTCAATTACTGAAGATGAATGGAGCAAAGCAGAGCAGCGCCGGGATGCTGAGCCTGGCTGCTGCCATCAGATGGCCCCACACTTCACGGAATGTGCTCCGTGGGGTCTGCAATCCCTCCGATGAGCTCTGGCAGCAGGGAGACAGTCGGGAAGGGCTGGCAGAGCCCAGAGCAGGGAGTGCTGCATCCCCCAGATCTGTGCCGGCGGTTTTTGTCCTCCAAAGGTGTGTGGAAGGGAAGGTCTTGGTGTTTAAGGCACGAGATGTGAGGAGAGTGAGGAGCTGGGCTTGTTCTCCTTGGCAGAATCAGAATATCCTCAGCTGGGGTGACCCACCAGGATCCTAAAGCAAACTGCCAGCCCTGCCCAGACCCCCCAAAATCCCACCCTGGGCATCCCTGGCAGCGCTGCCCAAAGGCTCCTGGAGCTCTGGCAGCCTCGGGGCCGTGCCCATTCCCTGGGGAGCCTGGGCAGTGCCCAGCACCCCCTGCCAACCACCTTTTCCCTGCTGCAGAGCTGGGAGCCAGTGATGGGGCTTCTCCCCTGGAGCAGGGACACAGGCAGGGAGCAGTGGGGAGAAGCAGAGCTCACTGGGAGAGGCTGCACCTGTAGTTGCTTCTCTCTAGCAAATCTAGATCCTATATGGGGATTACAGATCTTGAGACTGAGGCTGGGTTTTGTTTTGCAGGGTACAGGCTGGAGTTGTTGTTCACAGAATTCACAGAATCTCTGGGTTAGAAGAGACCTTCAGGATCGAATCCAACCCAGCCCCAACCCCTCAACTAAACCCTGGCACCCAGAGCCACATCCAGGCTTTGTTAAACACACCCAGGGATGGTGACTCCACCACCTCCCAGGGCAGCCATTCCAGAACTTTATCACCCTTTCTGTGAAAAACTTTTTCCTGTTATCCAACCTAAATTTCCCTTGGTGCAGCTTGAGGCTGTGTCCTCTGGTTCTGTCAGTTCCTGGAGAAAGAGCCCAACCCCACCTGGCCACAGCCACCTTTCAGGAGCTGCACAGAGTGATAAGGTCACCCCTGAGTCTCCTTTTCTCCAGGCTGAGCACCCCCAGCTCCCTCAGTGGTTCCTCACAGGGTTTGTGTTCCCAGCCCCTCTCCAGCCCCGTTGCCTCCTCTGGACATGCTCCAGCATCCCAACATCCTTCCCAAACAGAGGGGCCAGAACTGGACACTGCCCTCGAGGTGCAGCTCTGCTCTGGGTGCCCTGGTCTCCCCAGCACAGAGGTTTGAGTCTCAGAGCTGGGCTCCTGTGTAAGGAGAGGAATTGTGGCTGCCCCATCCCTGGAAGTTCCAGGCCAGGCTGGATGGGGCTTGGAGCAGCCTGGTCTGGTGGGAGGTGTCCCTGCCCATGGAAGCAGGAGAAATGAGATGAGCCTTGAGGCCCCTTCCCACCCAGACCAGTCTGGGATTCCATGGGGGCTGACGTGCCAAGGGTGTCACTGGGGAATCTGCCTGGCACAGGCTCTCACCCTGTGAAATGACTGTTGGCACTTCATGGCCCACCCTCACCAGTGGGGATGTGTCTGGATGTGAAGTCAGAGCTTCAGAATGCCTGGATTAAACTCAAGGGGGTTCTGGGGGAGAAGTTTCTGTGCCCTGCTGTTTGCAGCTGGGTCCCCAGAAGCTCTGCATGTTCTGACTCAGAGGTGCACAAACAGTTTGTGGATCCTTTCCTGCAGTCACCAGATTCCAGCTCCACTCAAGCTTTACTTGTGGAAGCGTCTCTGTGATCTCTCAGAGCTCTGCTGCTGCTGCAGTGCTGCAGGAGTTGGGGTTGAGCTCAGATTGCTGAGATCTGGGACAAACAGCTTCCCAAGGAAGGACCTGCAATCCCTTCCCATGAAAGTCTTTTCAGTTCCCTGCCTCTCTGTGCACAGCAGATGATTATCTTGCAAAAGCACTGTTATTGTTTTTCCCTCTGTAGTTCAAATGATCCTTTCCTAAGGGCATTACCTGCCATTGGCCTGCACTGAACTTCACCTGACTTTATGCTGTCCATCCACCTAGCTTTGCTAAATGTAATTGAAATTGAGTTTGGGCTGGGGGAGGCCTGGGGATGATGTAGCAGAAAAGCAGTGGCTTGTGCTTCCAGGACTAAAGAAATAGTGTGAGCTATTGCAGTTGTTGAGTCCTGTTAAATCCAGTTGTGTTCATGTTACAGTGAGTTAAGTGAACAGCAGAAAGGAAAAGATAGGGCAGAACCTCTGCTGTGCCATGCCAGGCTTAAAATCAGAATAACTGAAGAGCCTTTCTGGATTTGTGTTTTATGTGAGATCAGAATCTGTCCCTTGGAAAGTGTCTAGAAATGACAACTTTCTCTAGCAGGAGCAGGCTGAGAGTGCAAAGTGGGGATTGCTCTGTCCTTTCTGAGGACACAACCCCTGAGGGTCCAGTGCAGCCTGAGCAGGGGTCTGGACACAGTTTTCTCATTAAGAGGAGTATCTGCTTCCGAGGACTTGAGCAATTCATCTACACAGATGAGCTGGTTACAGTTTGCTCTGGTTGTTTCATGAGTTAATTTACACCAAGTAAGAGGCTACTTGTAAGTTAACCCTTAACAAGAAAAGTGTGAGTAAAACCCACAAACGTCTTAAAGTGAAGCAGCTCCTTGTGGATAGAATGACACAGCCCAGCCCAGTGCATGAGTGGGGACTGCATTCAGCAACCCAGGCAGCGCCTGTCCAGCCCTTGCTGCTGAAGGCTTTTGTGGTGAAAGGTGACCTGATGTTGAGAAGGACCCAAATTTCACTTTCCCTGAACTCAACATGGTTACCTGTGGCTTGCATGTAGGGTGGATGAAATGATATGTACAGGTTTTGTTTTGTGCAGGTTTTTTGTTTTGTTTTCTTTTGGGTTTTTTGTTTTGTTTTGGGTTTGTTGGGTTTTTTTGTGTGTTTGTTGTTGTTATTGTTTTGGTTTTTTTTTTGTTTGTTTTGGTTTTTTTTTTTTTAAGGATTCCATCAGAAATAAATGCAGAGTTCAAGTTCTCCCCACTGCAGGCATTTCAAAGGGTGCCCCTCTGATGCCTTCTCCTTATAGGAACAGCACCCCTAAAGCACCTGCTCAAATGCTGTGATAGCTTGGTGCTGGAATTTGAGTAGTAGGATGCTGAACCCCCTTGAAACTCCTTTAATCTGTAATTTTTAAGCCTTGCAGCCCCACTGTGAGCAAGAGGCTGTGCCACTGGACTGTATATTTGGAGAGTGGACACCAGAACTGTGGCCAAATTCTGGTTTGCCCAGGGACCCAGAGAATAAACAGGGAATGGTGGGGATGTTTTGCAGCAGTGACCAACCACATTCTGCTGGACATGCCCCTGCTGTTCTCTGTCCTGTACCTTTCCTTGTGTTGGTGCTTTGGGGATCTGCTCCTCTCCTCCCTGTGCTACTTTTAGTGATTTATTATTGCCTTGGTGGGTTTTTTCCCTCCTTCAGTGCCTGTGACTCTCACAATGAACAGCTCCAGCATCTCCATACAGAACCAGCATCTTCAGGTAATGTTTGGTGGCAATTAAATGAGATTCTCCTCCCCCACCCTGCCCTTTTGTCAAATGAATCTAAAAAAGGTTTTTATGGGGGTGAGATGCAGGGGGGAAATTAAAAGGGTTCGTAAAAGTGGATTTTAAGAAAAGCCTAATGAAGGAAATGAACCTCCTGAGAGATCAAAGCTGAACCTGCTATGCCAGTGCAGAGTTTCAGCTTTTTCTTATGTTTCCACTGGCATGAAAGCAACATGCACAGACATTTCTTCCAACAGCTTTAACTTTTAAAGTCCTGTGGGTTTGGCATTAATGGCCTATTTCTGCTTTGTCCAGTGCTGGGGCTCAACTGTTTCATTAGAAATTTGTGTGATGCCTCCTCACTTCTGGAGAAGAGCTGGGCATCCTCGTGATCCATCAGATCCAGCAGCACTGGGATGGCCCTCAGTTCCCTGAGAGCCAGTTCAGCTCTGCTTGGCTTTGTGGGTTGTTCCTGCCCCTCACTACAGTGAGGGAAATCGTGGAATCTTTTAGGTTGAAAAGCCCTAAATGCTGTCCCAGGTAGGAGATGTGAAGGCAGTCCTCCTCTGTTGCCCCGCTCTGTCTCCTGAGGGGGATGGTGTTTGAAAGGGGAAATGGCCAATCACCTGCTCCCAGCAAGTTATGGAAATGCTACAAAGTCTTAAAATTCCATTTTCCTTAAATTAAAAAAATAGGGGGCTCTCAATAGGCTCTGAGGGGGATGGAAATGTTGACTGAGTTACATGTAGGGGAAGTTCCATTAATCATGGAAAGCAAAACTGAAGGCTCTTAATATTACCCAATTTTTGTAGGCCAGACTCCTCATACCCATAATTTTTCCATTACACATGTAATCTCCTCTCTGGAAACGGCAAGGTTTGTTTAGCATCAATTTTTTTGGGGGGTTGTTGTGGATTAAAGCCTGGATGGTTCAAATTTGTCAGGGGCTGGCTCTGGTCTCCTCTCCTCATCTCGTCACTTGTCGCCCTTGCACAGGTCCCAGGGCTCTTACTTTTAAAGTGTTTCCATGTGTTTGGGAGGAGAATGGGATCGGGGCTGCACAGAGAGCCCTGTGCACTCACAGCTTCCCCGAGTGCTAATGAGGAACATATTGGCTGTAAGTGGCTGAGTGGAGCAGTTTAGCAGGAACAACAACTTGCACGCAGCCTTATTTATTGCAGGCCTGTTTCTCTGAGAGAGGGAATGTCAACCTGGATTTGGACTTTCACCTAATCTTCCCTGAAAGTGCCCAGAGATATTAAGTGACCACCTACTTGGCTGCTGGACTTGGGTTTAAAAGCAGATCCTGCTTCTACCAAAGCAAATTGCTCCCAGGCACGGTGGTGGCTGTAGGTCGTGGCTGTAGGGCCTGGGCTGGGTAAAAAATCTTTGGAGCTGAGCCTTTTGTGTGGAAATGGGGGTGGTTTTGCCATGGTTGGAGTGCTGCTGGTGTTGGGTTGACGGCAGGATGGGAGGAATCGTGTCACTGGGAGGTGATCCTAAAGTTGCTCCAAGAGAGCTGGCCCAGAGTATGGTCTTCCCATAAGCCAGTCCAGGAGGAAACAGAGCTTTCCTCATGTCTGCATGTCAGGAAACAACACTTCTGGCTTCCACAGGAGCCTGTCTGAGCAGGGGTGTGGGGAAGGAAACAACTGGGACCCAAGTCCAAACCCAGCAATGTGTGCCCAGACTCGGGGAACATCATGGACTTGTACACACCCACGAGCTGAGCTTGATTTGTTGCCTCGAAGCAGGAGAAATGCTGCCTGAATGGCCAGAAGGGAGGATTTGTTCATGGCCCAGCACAGGCTGCGTTGCTCAGGCTCTGCCATGGCTGAACCCCAGCTGGCAGCTCAGCCTCCCTCAGTGGGACAGGGAGAGCATCAGAGGAGTGAGAAGGAGAACTCGTGGGCTGAGCTGGAGACTGATAGGCAAAGTGAAAGCCATTCAGGCAAGAAAAGCAAAGCAAGGAATTCTTTCCTGGCTCCCCACGGGCAGGAGCTCAGCCATCCCAGGGCAGTCAGGCTCCATCATGAGCAACGGTGGCTTGAGAAGACAAATCTCATCACTCTGCACATCCTCCTCTTCCTCCTTCCCCGGCTTTATACATGTGCATGAAGCCCTGTGCTGTGGGATACCCCTTGGATCAGCTGTGTCCCCCAGCTCCTTGTTCTCCAGCCTCTACCCTGCTGGAGTGAGAGGCAGAAAAGTCCTGAACTCTGTGTGAGCACTTCTGAGCAAAACCAAAACATCCCTGAGGTACCAACTCTGCTCCCAGCACAAATCCAGGCAAGGCCCTCTGCCAGCTGCAGAAGAAAATCAGCTGTGTCCCAGCCCAGTTTTGAATACAGTGTCAATGCCCTGGTCTGTTCTGGGCTCTCCATGGCCCTGCTTTCCAGCAATAGTTCTTACTTAACACAGAAACCATGGAAAAGTTACTCCTGCCTGCTCCTGAATCTCTGTTTGTGGGAAAAGCTGGAGATGGCAGACCATCTCTCCTCTGCCACTGAGGTGCTTCCAGGAACCTGCAGCAGTATTGAATGTGTCCCAATGAAGTTTGTTACACTTCAAAAAGCCAGTTATTGAGTCAGTTCTGTAATTAGTTACCTGATGGGAGTCATGATTATCCACGTACCTCCTAATTGATTGCAATACCTCTGCACTGGGCTTTCTCTGCTTTTTGCTATCTACACAGATTCAATCTAAGCCGTGATAGAAACACTTTGGCTGTTACAGCACTGATCAGGTAGCACTGACAGCTGCTGCAACCTAAAAACAGTATATGGTATTAAAGGAGGCTTCTTCAAGGTGAACAGAAGAAAGTTTTAAAAAGAGTGAAGTTTTTTGTTAAAAGGCTGACCCAGCTGCTTCCATAGTGCAAAATTGACATTGCTCTGATTTACCCTGGCTGAGAACTTCACCTCTGCATTAAATTACACAAATTACTCTGAATTTTGCAAACTACAGTCAATCCCTTCCTGCCAAAGGATGAGCTCATGATTCCTCACTTCTCTTGTGAGGGTAATGATGACCTAACCAGCACTGAAGGTGCAAGTTTTTGCAGCATCTTTTGACTGCTGCTCGTAGCAGGAATGGTGACTTGTCTGCAAAGCAGCACTTTATCAGCAGTGATGTGGGAATGGCAATTCCTCTGTTCCTCCTGGAGCTGGAGGAATCTGTGTGTGAGAGCAGGATGGGTCTAAAGGCCAAGTCCATGAGGGTCTGCTCAGGTTGTCTGGCTGGTAGAAGGTAATTTCTGATTCTGTGCTTTGCCTGTTACCTGTTATTGCTTCTCCAAGGGCTGGTGATCCCCTCCCTTACCTGGGTAGGGTATTTGTCCCTGCACAAACTCATTTATTTGCCTCTCAGACCTTTTACTGTTTGTGCAGGGAATGAGGGAGCCGAGGCAAAGCCATCACCTCACTTGTGCTGAAAAATCTTGGAGTGAGGGAGGAAACAGGCTCAAATTGAAGCAGATGCTATGTTGGGAACAATTACCTGAGAGAAACTCTGGGAGGGAGAGTGGAAGAGATAATGAAACACCTAGGGATTTGGAAGTCAGCTTTCCAAGGAGCAGAGGGGTTAGCAGTTTAGAGCTGGAGCTTGCAGCTGTGGTGAGAATCAGCCTCTTTTTCTCCCTGCTCCTCCTTTTCCCCCATTTTCCTCCCACTGGGCTCAAGGGATGGAGGAGAAAGTGGCATTTGCAGCAGGAGTCAGGCTGCCAGTGCAGAACTGGGGCTGCAGTGGTGCTGGAAATGCAACTTGCTGAGCTCAGCTGCTGCCTGCAGCAACGGCCAAGAGCTGGGTGAGGGCTGCAGAGGGACATGTCTGGGTCCTGACCCCCCACTCCCTCCCTCCTCAGGGGGACTCACTGTCACCAGCTCCAGAGCAGCCTGAGCTCTCTCTGACCATGTGAACACAATGGTCCAGGAGAACAAGAGCAGGGTTGGTGCCCAGAAACGCTCCAGCCATGGGTTCCCTGGAGCCTGAGGCTTGGCTGGTTTCCCTCTCCCTTCTCCTGCAGGCATTCCTGTTCCACCAGCTCCTCTGCACAGGCCCCAGCTTTGTTTCCAGTTTACCTGCACGGCTTCCAGTGCTGGTGATGGGGATTTAGCAGGTGTTAACAGCAGGCTCAGCTGGGCAACACTCCCTGGCTGTCTGTACCTGCCCTGCCAAAAGCCCTCTCCTGGGGCTGCTTCTATTCAGCCCAACAACAAAAACAGAGTTTGGATGAACCTCCATCCCTGCCAAAGACCCTGCACTGCTTGACAGGAGTTGCTGTGTGGGGTCAGGCACTGTCAGTAGCTCAGAGGTGCAAGCAGCCACCCTTGCAATGCACCTGGAAGTAAAAACAGGGACAAATTTTGCCAGCTGGTAGCCCTCAATAGCTCCACTCACATCATGGAACCTTCTTCCCAGCTTGGTATAAGGCTCATTTTTTCCTCCATCCTTCTGTGTTTCAGTTCCTTTCTGTCTGAGGGTAGAAATGCTATCTGCCAGGGAGCTGGGCACTGCTCTGCCATTTTGTGTTGAATTTAGATCCTAGTTTGAAGGTTGGCTGATGCTGAAAGGCTCCTTTTCCCAGAGAACCAGTGACAGGATGAGGGGAAATGGCCTCATGTTGTGCCAGGGGGGTTTGGGTAGCATATTGAGAAAATACTGAAAGAGTGGTTAAACGTTGGAAGAGGCTGCCTGGGGAAGTGGTGGAGTCACCAGCCCTGGAAATGTTCAAACAATGAGTGGATGTGGCACTTTGGGATATGGTTTTGTGGGCATGGGGGTTTCTGGTCAAAGGCTGGACTCTGATCTGGGAGGTTTTTTCCAGCCTTAATGACTCCAGGATCCCATGGTGCTCCCTGTAGGTAACACTTCTTTGCCTTCCAAACTGTGGTTCTTTGGAGCTGCTAAGAGAAAGTTGGAGTGTTAAAGGTGGCTGATCTGTGGGAGATGGGCTGTGGCCAGAGGTTGGATTGATGGAGAGACAAAGGAAGACAGGCCAGGAAATAACTGAAACCTCTGGTTTTCAGCCTGTGGTTTGTGGCCACTTCT
>QUSF01000027.1:5928652-5969137 GCA_003676055.1 Chloebia gouldiae | reverse complement strand
ATAATAATAATAATAATAATAATAAAAAAATCATTAAGTTAAGTTTGTAATATGAATTTTTATATAAATCTTGTCAAAAATGTCACGTCTTCAATGCAGAGAGCTTCATCTTGCATACTAAACCCCACATAAAATGAGCTGTGTATAGTTTGCTGCTCCCTGGGAGTGTTTCTAACCCCTGCCAAGGGGTTTCAGAGGCTGTGCTGCCTCTCAGCCAAAGTGCAATTTGGCCCAATTCATACCTGTTTTCTGTTTTCCCATTTTAAATCTGAGCAGTGGCTATAAAAGCCTTATTGGGTGCATGCTGGAGGAGGTTTGAAATGCTGCTTTCCAGTCCAGGAGATTATACCCTCATTTTCTCAGCTGTGATTAACTGGGGCTATCACAGGCTCACCTTGGCTCCGGGTAAAATGTGTCCAGTGAGCAGCAAGCACAGGGAGTGCATCAGCAAGGGCTTGAAACATCTCTTTGTTCATTATTTGTTATTGTTTCACCTGCCTTGAAATGGTAATTGCCAGCGCTTTGATTCATGGATCACAGTGTAATTTAGTTCCAATTGTTCCAGGCCTGTCCTACAGCCCCTGAACCAGGCTTTTGGAACTTCCCTATCAGCACTTGGCACATCCAGGCAGATCCCCCACTCCTGCTGCAGCCACGTGCCTTCATGAGGAATAGATATGGGCAGGGTAATCCCTGTTAAACCAGGGCATTGTGGTGATTTTTTATTCCATTTTTCCTGTTTTTTTTTAATTTTTTTTCAGCTTTGTTATTTTGTATATTTTCTTTAGATTTCATCCTCAGCAGGGAAAGAGCCAAAGCTGCTTTGAGGGAAGCTCCAGCACTGTGCTGACAGCAGCAGCTGAGGATCCTGCTTGCTATTTAATCTATGGATTTAGATACTTCCCTGTACCTGAAATATTTTCCCCGTGCTGTAGCAGAAGCAGCTTTAGCTCAGGCTGAAATTTGCAGTTGAGGCAGTGAAATGTTTAGAAATGTTGTGTTTTCACAGAGATCAGGAGCTGCAGATCAGCATTAGCCCAGTACTCCCAGCAGGAGAGAGGCAGTGCTGGGGACGTGGCTGCCAGAGAACCACTTTGTTATTTAGCTGTTGGACAAGCTCGTGCCTGATCCCCTG
Organism: Chloebia gouldiae; assembly: GCA_003676055.1. Taxonomy (NCBI): domain Eukaryota; kingdom Metazoa; phylum Chordata; class Aves; order Passeriformes; family Passeridae; genus Chloebia; species Chloebia gouldiae. The sequence continues at coordinate 5,968,002 of QUSF01000027.1, read as the reverse complement.
AAAAACAAACCTCGGTGTTAATCAGAGAGGAACAATTCCAGAGCTGAGCACAGCAGCAGCGAGCCCGGAAAGGACCTTGAGAAGTCGTGTAATTCACTCTGCTGCTTGGAGGATGTGTTCTATCCCTGCCATACCTGCTTAAGCTGCTTTTAATTTGCAGTGAGGGACTACCTGAAGAGACTGATTGAGGAGATTTTCTTGTCATCCTAATAGTTCACCTTAATCTCCCATGGATCAAATTAGCCTTGTTATTCCTTGTCCTATCAACCAGGACCCGAGTGAAAAAATGGGTTTTGTTCCCTCTTGCCTTGTTGAGGGCTGAGGGGAACTCGTTGATCTTTCCTAGGCAGGACAATCCCTGATGGTTCTGCCTTGACTCTGTCAGTGTTTTCTATACATCTTATTCTTATTCAAACTTGCTCCTGTTCCTTACTTTGCTTAAAATGCAGCACAAACACTGAACATGCCACCTGAGGCAAAAAAATATTCCTCTGCCTTGGCCTCCCTGAGCAGGGGATGAGATATTAATGTTTTATAGGGATCCTTTTTGTAGGTTTTTAGCTTTTTCCTCTGATAGAGAACCCAGAAAAGGGCCAGTTCAAGTCTGGCCAGGCAGATTTGTGGGATTCTGGATGTACCAAGGGATTCTGTAAAGTTTCTGATGTCATTGAACACCCTGAGCTGGAAGGGACCCCAAGGATCACCCAGCCCAGACCCCCCAAAATCCCACCCTGGGCATCCCTGGCAGCGCTGCCCAAAGGCTCCTGGAGCTCTGGCAGCCTCGGGGCCGTGCCCATTCCCTGGGGAGCCTGGGCAGTGCCAGCACCTCTGGGGGAAGAACCTTTCCTGCTCTCCAGCCTGAGCTGCCCTGGCCCAGCCCCAGCCGTTCCCTGGCTCCTGTCCCTGTCCCAGAGCAGAGCTGGAGCTGCCCCTCGGGAGGAGCTGCAGCCCCGGGGAGCTCTGCCCTCAGCCTGCTCAGCTGAACCATCCCAGTGCCCTCAGCTGCTCCTCACGGGCCCCTCCAGACCCTGCCCCATCCCCTGCCCCTCCCTGGACGCTCTCTCACACCTTTAGGTCCTTTTTTATGTTGTGGTGCCCAAAACTCCCCCAGCACTTGAGGCTGCCCCAGCCCAGAGCAGGACAATCCCTCCCAGGCCTGCCCAGGGAAGCTGTCCCTGATGTCCCCAGGACAGGGATGTCCCTCCTGGCTCCAGGGCACTGCTGACTCAGCTCCAACTTGCCACCGTCCAACAAAATCCTGAGGTGACATATGCAAAACAGACATGCAGGGAATCCCCAAAAGCCTGGAGGTCGGCGATATTCACTCTTGCACAGAAAAGCAGCTCGTCACTGACAGCCTTCAACGTGTTGTTGCTACACCACCACACGATTTCCCCAAGTTCTGCTGCAGGAGAGTGGATTTGAAGGTCAAGTGCTGCAGAGCAATTAATTTCCAGCCAAGCCAAAGTAATTCTGACGCTGTGGCACAAGAGGGTGCAATAGGTTTGTGATAAAACCTAGGCAGGAGGTGCCTTTGTCCCTTCTGCTGCCAGGGTGCCAGAGAAGTTTTTTCCCTGCTAAGACTTGTCTCACAAACTTAACGTCTTGTTAACTAGTGAAGTTGGAGCTGTACACGTTTTCCTTATTATTTTCATGTCCTATTCACTCTGAGTATTCCCATAATTGCGGTAATTAAACTCCGTGGGTTTTTAATTATTATTTTTTAAAAATAATCAGAACTATAGTTGAATTATGAGAGTGCCAAAACGAGCCTGGCAAATCATAATTTTAGTTTTCTGGGTTATAAATCAAAAGCAGACTTGATTTCCCAGCTTGCTGGATGTTTTGTTAACCAGATCACTGCAGCTCTCCTGAGGCCTCCTGTGCCAAGAGCTGTCCCTGAAGGAACAATCAGGCTTTATAAATAGCAGCCTTAACAAGAGCATCACTGCCAGATGCTGCTGGATTAACTCAGGGACTGGTGCACAAAGGAAACTCCCTCATCTGGGGCAGCTGGCCTCAGGTTGTGCCAGGGAGGGACCTACTTGAACACAGGGAAGGTCCTACTTTGTCCTTGCCTCTCTTCCTTCAGGCCTCTCTTCCTTCAGGACCTGGGACATGCCCCTGGCCGTGCTGGGATGCCTGCAGATGGGCTCACAAGCTCATGCCCACACTTCTGGGCTTGCCAGCAGCTCCTCCTGGCATGCTGTGTGTTTTCAGGAGTTCAGGAGCTGAGCTCAGTCTGTTCTGCCATGCTCCTGGTGTGGAGCTGTGCATCCTTGGACACCACAGGTACTGAGCCCGCTCTGGAGGAGCCCTCAGTGTCCAGACACAATTACAAGGGTGCTCCAAGCTCCTGCCTTCCCTGAATCAATTTCTTAGTATCCTTTCTTGTGCTTATTGCCAGTTCTTTTTGTTGGTAACACCAGCCTTTCTAAGCAATTAAGGTGTGTGATGGACACCATACTCCAGTGTTTAGGTAAACACTGATTTTTAAACCATAGGATATTTCTGCAAGTCACTGAAGCAGCATTAATTAAGAAGCACTGGGTGCCAAGATCTGTATCAAATAGAGCCAGAAAACAGAGTCAGAAATGTTAGTTTCTTTGGGCATATAGGTGAGGTGATAAGGACCCACTGGTGGCTGAACTCTGGAGTTTCAGAAGATGGTAGGTCTCTGGTTGACTTGAAAAGACTGAGCAGCTCCTGGATGGCTGGAGAGGGAATTTTCCTTAGCACTGATTTTCACACACCAGCATGGCTGACAGGACAGAGATGTGGCCTGCCCAGAAATGTGCTCGGGCAGGAAAGGAGGATGGGGGAAGCATGATGGAGATAAACTCTGTAGGGTCAGACAAGCCATTTGTGGCCAGTGTCAATTTTGTCTTGGAACTGAAGCATGGGTAAATGCCCTGGGTGAGTGCTTTACCCAGGATCTGAGTATCTGTGGAGTTTCCTGCATCAACCCCTTCTCCGAAGAAGAACTTTGGTGCAGAGGATGGAAAGGAAGAGCACCTTGCTGTGGAAACAAGTGCTTCTCCTTAGCAGAAGAGAATTCTTCCCAAAATTCCTCTGAATGTGCCATAATGTGTACCAGCTGAATGCCTCTTGCTCTGCCTCACCAAAGACAGAAATAGAGGGGCCAGGATGGCAAAATCAATATAAATTTATAAACTCCCTTCTCTGGGCATCCCTGTGTATAGGAATGTGTTGGTTCACACCCATGTGCTGAAAAATAAGCTCTTTTCCTTCCAGAGAACTAAAAGTTTTGTAGTTATTTTGATAGCTTTTTTCTTGATTTATTCAAATGTATTCCATGCTGTGCAAGGTATATAATTTCTTCTATTTCCTGACTGTTCCTCTGCTAACTTAATCTAGGTAGGGGAGAAGGGGAATTATGGGGGAAGTCATCTCTAAAGAGGGAGGATGATGCAGTTTCACATCTGGAGCTGTGATTGTGAGTGAAGTCAAACCGTTTGAGGCTACCTGATTCCCAGCATGTGGCTTGTGAGGCTCCAAACATGAGAGGCACAGTCTATCCCAAGCAACTGCTGGTCCTGAACCACAGAGTGTGTAAACACATCACCTCATGGGTGGAAATATTTGGCTAAGGAACACTTATTTGCAACCCTTAAATACGTGCAATAAGCACACCGTGTGTTCAGCAGCAGCTTGTGTACATCTCCTGTCTACAGGAGGCTATCAAAAGGATCAGGAAAACAAATCTCATTTCAGATGAAAGCCTCAAATGAGGTTTATAGATGTGTATACATATTTGGGAAGCTCCAAAGAACTTGTGTGTACTGGGGATCATTTCTGGGAAGCCGCTGTCACCAGCAGTGCTCCATCCTCGCTTACTCATAACCACTGGAGCTGGGCATGTTCTGCTGCTCGGACAAACAAGAGCAGGAATGACCAGCTGGGGCACCACGGGGCGCTCAGACCATCCTGAACTAACAAGCAAAACATTCCCTGCCTTAACTTCGCCCGGTGTTCGTCACTGATGTCTTTCAAAAAGGCACTGCTTGCTCAGAGAGCTGGCTCTGTTCTGAAATGGAACCTTTGAGCTGAGTCCTTGGGGTGGCATTTGTCATCCTGCAGGGCAAAACCAGGGATGAGACACTCCTGTCATTGTGCTTGAAGTGTTTACTTCAGTGAAACTTTGCACACTGCAGGCCTGGTGTAGCACACAGTTTGTGTCCCTGGGGCTGTGTGGCACAGTTTGTGTCCCTGGGGCTGTGTGTGGCACAGTTTGTGTCACTGGGGCTGTGTGTGGCACAGTTTGTGTCACTGGGGCTGTGTGTGGCACAGTTTGTGTCACTGGGGCTGTGTGTGGGGCACAGTTTGTGTCATTGGGGCTGTGTGGGGCACAGTTTGTGTCACCGGGGCTGTGTGTGGGGCACAGTTTGTGTCACTGGGGCTGTGTGGGGCACAGTTTGTGTCATTGGGGCTGTGTGTGGCACAGTTTGTGTCCCTGGGGCTGTGTGTGGGGCACAGTTTGTGTCACTGGCAGTGGGGCACAGTTTGTGTCACTGGCAGTGGGGCTGTGGCCCAGCCCCATCCCCAGAGGTTCCAGCTGTGAAAAGCAGGTGAGCAGCACTGACAGCAATGAGCCATGGAGTGCCCAGGTGTGCTGAGCAGCCACCCGAGGGAACAGAGGGCACACAGGGCAGTGCATGAACGTGAGGGGTATAAAAGGTTGGGCTAAAGAACCAAAAGGGTGGATGCTTGCAGTCTTATGAAGTAATATGTATTACTCTGTATGGGTAGATGCTTGAAGCCTTCTGATACTGTGTGGTGGTTATCACTTTGTGTGCCGTGGCCATCTCCACTGGGACGTATGCTGTGACAGCCTGGGAGATCAGGTCAGTGCATTTAAGTCCTTGCTTTCCTGTTTATTTTTTCCTGGTGTTTTTGCCTGTACAGTTTGCCCACTGCAGCAACCAAACATCTGCTATGAAGTGAAATTCCTGAGTGCAGTGCACAAGGGAGAGGGACTCCATGGGAGGATCCACAGAAACAGTGCAGGGAGTAGCTGGGAGCTGCTGGGGTTTGTTAATAGGAGTTGCACTGAGGAGAGGGAAGAAAACAGACACTGAGCTTGTAGCTGCCACTGGCTGAATTGGGCATTACTAAACCTGTGTGTCAGCACTTCTGCTCTGGGAAGACTGAGCAGAGCAATTCCTGGCATTATAAAGAACAAATGCCAGTCCAGCCTGTCTCTCCAAACTCTGAGAGCTTTGTCTGTGTGAGTTTTGCAGGGAATGCCCACATGTGCAAGCATTAAATAGGGAGAAATATGTTGGCAGCTCTAAATTTCTCACCATTAAAAATTATATATTCAATGAATGGTGTCAAACACTTTTTCTGCCTTTGCTTCAGTCTTCATGGTGCTGAGCTTGAGTGATATGAGCTGGAGAGTTGCTTGTTTTGCCCCTTTAGTTCTCCAGAATTGTTGTCATGGTCTAGGAGATGTGGCCACTTTCAAATTCTCCTTGTGTTCTACTTTGTCCTTGCCTCTCTTCCTTCAGGTTTGCAGTGCTCTGTCTCTGATTTAGGGTTGCTCTTAAGCCTTTCTAGTTCAGTCTGAACTGGCCAAATATGGGGAAGTGAATATGGATGAGAATATGGGGAAGTGAATATGGGTGACTGTAAGAATGTGCTGGATCTGGGTCTCATCTGTCTTTTGTGGGGAATTGCAGGATGTTTTCACACCATCGTGTCCTGGGTTGTGGCACAAGATGCCCCTTTGCACCTCTCTCAAACAGCTCAGAGGTGCTGTGACCCAGTTCAGGGAGAGTGCAGCTCTGTGGAGCTTGGCTGGGAGTGAACACTCCACCAGGATACAGAAAAACGAGTGCTCCAAGCATTCAGACTGAGCTGCAATCCTTCTTTTCCCAATGAAATAAATCTGAGACAAATTGCAAAGGTCTCAGCAAATCCTGTTGCATGTGTGGGTATTTCAGCCTGTTCCTGCCACAGCTCTCTCAAATATCTCACCAGGCAGCAGATCCACTGCCTGTTTTCCTTCCTTTCAGCATCCCCAGTTCCTGGGACACTTGTTCTTCTGCCACTCACCTCCCCTTTACTTACAGAATTCATCTCATTGGAATAAAGGATGACTGAGCTCATCCCAGTTTAGGGCTCTGATCCAGCTGCCATCTCCAATCCACCTGTGCAGCTCAGACTCTGCTCACCTGTCCTGCATGTTCTGTGTCTTAGGAGCAGAAAGTGGTGTGTGAAAGCAGGGATTTATTTACTAATGCAAGCTCCAGGCTCTGCTTTTAAAGGATGAGATGATTGGGGCAATAAAAATGTATTGACCAGGTGATGCAAGTTTTGATCAGCTCATGGTGGTTGTTTTCTGCTTTCTTCAGGCCATCCACCTACCACTTCTACTGCCCTTTAACCTAAACTCCAGCCTTTCAAAGCTCCCTAAAATCCCTGAAGTGTTACTGCACGCAGCATTCTTTTGTATACAAAATATTCTTAGCTAAAAATACACTGAGTACTAAAATTATACAGCTCTTTCCAGAGAAGCCTCCTAATTTCTGTAGATTTAGTACATGTCAAGAAGCGATTTAAAGGTCATCTTATTTCCTCATGTTTGTTTAAAAAGAAGTGCTGAGGGCTAACATTTTGGCAAATGCTTGCTGTGAGTTGTACAATTTGTCCTTGTTTTTTAGATAATGGTGGGTTTCATCTTGTGGAAGGGAGCAAAATGGAACTTGATTTGAAAAATAGGGGGTATTGCAAGTCTTGTACAGATAAGTAAATATAATTCCTGGAAAGGCAAGATGTTTTTTGTCAGAGTCTTGAGATAGTTGGAAAGGATTATCATTACCAATTTTTTGTCTTCCTGCCTTCTTTTTAAGCAAATAGATTTTAAAAATGTCTTTCTAATGGCTTGAATTGCTGTTGTCCAACATCTGGCTGGACAGGTGTGGGAGCAGAGCAGTTGACTCCTGGTGGAAGGAGACGTACGTGAAAGTCAGAGGAGGGTGTTCCCAAAGTGTGGGATCCTGCCTTAAACTCCTCTTCACCCCCTGTGTTTGGGGTGCACAGATGTTCCATCCATCTGAGCAGCTGAGGTGGATCTTCCTCTGCTGCTTTGAGTGGCAAGATGAAAAATCAGGGAATTTATGGACTGATCAAACCCTTTGCAAGAAGGGATGGGGATGTAGAAGTGAAGGAATTTTCTGCAAATTCCCTGTGCCAAACGTGGCAGTGCAACAGGCCCATGGGCAGCAGGCTGGGGCAATGAAAGGGCATTTTTCAATGCGTGAGTTTGGTGCATTTCAGGAGGTATTAAGCCAAATTCTCCTCTCCTAGTGGATCTGGAGTATAATTCCACTTGTCTTAATGGAGATGGATTCCAGATTTACAGTGGTGCTGGAGAGAAGAGGGGAAAGATTATGCACAGAGTGGGTGGGTTGTGGGAAGAAACTCCCCCTTCTTTTCTTTTCTACCACAGTTTTCAATGAGAAATCATGTAGACAGTGGCTTCCAGCCTGCCAATGCAAATTGAGACAAATTAGGGGGTAGATTAACTAATTATTGTAATGTCATGGTAGCAATGCTACAGTTCAGGTTGCAGAAGGCTTTCAATTATCAGCTTTATTTTCCACAGTTACCTTTTAATTGGTAACGTATTTGTGTATAAATTAAGGGGAGAAAGCCTCTTGCCTTTTGTTTTATAGTCATTAAAGAGATGCCTCAGTGGGTTTGGGACTGGAGAGGGAGAGGGACCCTTTGCAATGATCAGAACAGACGGTAACGCCCCACCAGGGGCACATTTGTAAGGCTGGAAATTCCTTTTTAGACCTCATGGTGGAATAGGAGTTAGATACACATCTGATAAACAGGCTATTTTCAATCTCTGTTTGGGGAGATGAGAAAGTGAAATGTGCAGCTGGCAAGCTCCAGCTCCTCATGTTTCACTCCTCAGAAGTAGACAGTCGCCAAACAAAGGGCCTTAGTGCAGTTATTTTAGCAATAACTAATATACATACCTGTATGTGTATGTATGGCTCCCTCCAGAGCACAGCTGCAGGAAGAAGCTGTGCAAAAAAAAAAAAAAATAAAAGACAGTTGTGTATCTGCAATGCATGGGATGGGCCTGAAATTCTCCACATCCCAAAAAACTTTCATGTGCACTTTAGGTGTAAACTGAATTTCAACTCCTGATGAAGAATCCCTGGTAAATAATTAATCTGTGTTTGATGCTCTGTTTGAGGGGTGCTGTAGCCTCGAAGATAGATTTTTTTAAAATGTCTTTTTTTTTTTTTCATAACTGTAGAAAACCTGTGCTAGAATTTGGATTCTGTTCATATGTTGGGTTGTCTTAGCTGTGTTCCTTCCTTGCCTTATATGAATTAAATTATTAAGGCAAGTAGGACCTTTGAGACCTCACCAGTGTGTGTGTATATATATCATCTATATCTATTAATATATGTGTGTGTGTGTATTGAAATTATCATCTTGGGACCATCAGTTTTTTCCTGAAAAATGGGTTAAATAACAGCAGGATGAGGAAAACTTGTGTGAAGAATGAAATTTCCCTTCCAAGTGGAACCTCAGTGTTTTGTTTGAGCTTTCCAAGATGTTTGGAGAGGCCCTGTACACCCTGCCTGTCTGTTTGAGGAGAGCTGGTGGCTTGGGCTGCCCTGGTGATGCCTCTGGAGAATTCCTTTGGGATGGAGCACTGACGGCTTGTTCAAGGTGAATCAGATTATAGGAGGTGAAACTTCCTTACTTGTCTAGGATTCCTTCTTGCTGTCAGCCCACCAAATTCCTTCCAAGGCACTGGGACCTGGCTGCTCTCTGGTGCACGGGAATTGTCTTGGTAAAGCTCAGTGCACCAAAACTGAAGACCCAGGTGGCTCCAAGGCTGCTCTGAGTGGACATTTTCTTGCTGTGTCAAGAGACACTATTGATTTTTTCCTCAAGAAAACATCAAAAAAGAATCTCAGCCCCATCCAGGCTGTGCCTGCACTTGAACCAAAAGCACTGAGACCCCTTCCTGCTCCTGGGAGATTTCCATTTGCTGCAGTAGGAAAAGCTGTTAATTTAAGTATGCAATTGATATATGTCATCCAAATCAAAACATCTTGCACGAATGTGATTAAATGAAATTCCTCAAGTGTGTTCTTGCCATCTGGAACAACTTTCCCATATTTTGTTGTCTCATTGACTTTTCAAAATTTAACTGAAAATGTATTTTCACTTCTTTTTTTTCCCCTCCTTTGGTAATGCTTAATTTTTCCTCCCCAGTGCACTTCCATAAAAATCTGCAAATCATTTTGGAATAAGCATTAAGGGGAGGGAACCCTTCAAAGTCAGAGCAGAGTCCTGCTGGGTATTGGAGATTTCCACTGCACTGTTATGCCATCACATCCCATCATTGCCTCTGGGGGACTGGGCATCCCTTTGATTTTAGCCCAGCAGTCCAATCCAATGAATTATCCTCAGAATTCCATGGTGAGGATGTGTGGCTGCCCTCATCCTGGCAGCTGCTGCACTTCAGCCTTAGAGGGGCCTGACTGACTGACCTTGGTCAGGTCCATGTGGCCTCCAGAGAAGCAGGAGATAAAGCTCCCATTTGGGATCTCATTGTACCCTCCTCACGTTGGACCATCCTGTTGGGAACAGCAGCCTTCCCAAATCTGCTCTTGTGGAAATCTGGGTCAAAGCACCATCTAGGAATTCAGAGCATAAAATACAAATGAATTCCTAAATCTGTGGTCAACTTCAGCCTTGTTAAGGTTTGCTGCAAACAAAAGCTGCATGTGAAATCAAAGCTCAGCTAGCAGAGGTGAAATCCCAAAGCAGGATTTTGGGGTTCCAAAGCTGTAGATCACCACACTCCTCACTCTGTTTTACTGATCCATTTAAACACAGAAATATGAAGAAATTGTTGGGCACACAATGCTGAGTGTGAGTTGGAAATCTGCTTCTTCTCAGCTACCCAGCCTGGGATTTTCAGATTTCCTGCATTGTTTCCTCTCACTTTATTTCTTAATTGCATCTGATTATCTGACTGACTTGAGACAATGCACCATTACAGATTTTCAAGTCACAATGTTTCTTTTTGCTGGGTTTTGCTTTGGATTATTTTCAGTAAAAAACCAATGCCCTCCCACTTCCCAAGCTTGGTTTGCCTGGGCTGCTGTGTGAGTGCACTCTGAAAATAACAAATAAGAGACCCAGCAATCAGTCATTTAACAGATTTGAAAATTCTGAGGGGTTCTGGCCTGTAACATAAGCAGCTATTTAAGTACTTATTTTGTGGCTCGCTACTCCTGATGTGAATAATTTACAGAAATAATAATGAGGGAAGACTAAATAAGGAGAAGTACAAGACATGAAAAGGAAGAAGCCAAAAGTTAGGGTCAGCTGAAAGTGCTTGCAATTTGCAATGTCTATGGGTTTAGGCAACTAAACATTTAAACCACAAAGTGATGAACAACTGACTTGAGAGTACTTAGAGCCTAATGTAGCCTAATTAACTCTTGTTTGAATTCTAGTCTTGGCCTAAATCTGGTCCTACTGAAGGCAGTATCATCATCCCCATTGTTTTATGCCTGGACACTTAAAACTGGCTCAGTGCTGATGGTCTAGATTCAGAAAACAGTTATTTTTTCATGGCAAAAAAGAGGAATTACTTCCATATCTGCATTAATTTCATTTTTGGCATTTCACTGCTGCTGGGTGTCAGTGGTGTTGGGGTACTGGGAGAGATAAGAGGCGTGGGGTAGGTGTGCACATCCTGACCCTGGGGAAGATCCTTTGGGAAGAGATTTTGCCCCTACAGTGAGCAGTGAAGGGGTATAAGGTGGGACATGGAATGCAGACCTGTGGTCAGAAGCTGGAGGGTGGCCTGGAGCCATCCCTGCCGTGGATGGGCAGCAGGGATGGGATTTCCCAGGGATGGGATTTCCTCCAGAGCCATGCTTGCCTGGTGAGGAGGCATCCTTTGATCACTCCCCAGCCTCTTGACTGCAGAAATTGACACAAATAAGGCAAACATTTTTTGCAAGTTTTGGCCCACTCTCCTGCCTGACCCCAGTGGGCGTAGGGTGAGTGCTTCTGACATTCCCACTCTCAGCATTCCAGCAATTTCCTTTCTTTTCCCTGGAGCCCTCACCACAGATCTGCTGTGAAGAAAATTATGAGAAAATGTTGCTGCATCCAAGTTCTTGGTGGTGGTGGCAGTGCTGGAGATGTGCTGGCTTCTTGACAGGTCCCACCTTGCATCTGTGAGTTTCCTAATTGGGAAATCTGCTTGTGTCCCTTAAATAGAGATGGCCAAGAATGCTTTAATTAAAACATCATTTGCTGCTTGAAGTCTCCTGAGTCTGGAAAGTATTCATCCAGCTGGAGTAGTAAGTTTTCCTGAAATGCTCACCAGGAGGGGTTTCCTCAGGTTTGGGCAGCTCTGTGGCAGTTGTTGGCCTGGGAAGGTGGGTAAGAGGCAATTCCTTGTCTGATTAAAGCAGACTGAAATCTGTTCTCAGCCATTGCAATCACCCTTGCCTCCCCCTACATCTCTTGCAGAACAGTTGCCCTGGTCCTGCAAGAACCCGTGAAGATAAATTTCAAAATCTTGGAGGATTTAGGGGAGCAGAATTGCTGTTCTCTAGCCAGTTCTGCTGCCATGCAAGGGGCTGAATCCTGGAGGACAATGAATTTCCATAGCCCCCTTCTCTGCCCTCCTTTCGAGTGCCTTACTGAAGAACACCATGGAACAGGAAAACACTGTGGAGCATAAAATACTTAATTGAAACACTTTTAAAAACCAGGTTCCATATTGCAGTTCCTAAATTGGGATTTAGGTGGCTAATGCTGAGCACTCATCTCTAAATCGCTGGCCTCAATGGAAAAGCTTTAGGTTATTTTGGTTAACTTTTTAAGCTGCAGGGAGTTGAACTGGAATTCTGTTTACTTGCTTGGCACCCCTGAGGAAATAGGATGGCAAAGCCACAAAAGGTAAAAAATGTCCCATCATTTGAAGGGTGACCTCACCAATGAATGGTTTTCCATTTAGGAACTTGGACATTTTGGAACATGGCCTGTTAGTGGTTGTTTGGCAGCCCCTGCAAACAGGCTCTGGATCCGCGTGGTCATTGTTCTAGATTTACTGTTCCCTTTTTTAAAGGAATGTTCTTCTATAATCAAGCTGAGCACAGGCAGTATTTGTAGTTTTAGATATTTTATTTATTTATTTCTCTGAGGCTTATGTACACTTTCACCTTGACCAAACTGACCTCCTTTATCAAAATTCCCTGAAAAGCTGTGGAAGTTCTAGCCTGGAACTTGATCTCAGCTTTACAGCTTCATCCCTTTGCCAGACAATGTTAAGCTTTCTAAGCAGCACAAGTAGCTAGAATTTCTCTGTCAGTTCCTATTATAAGAACCTGATTTTAGTTGATTATAACTTTGCCAGACTTGTTCTGAGGAGCTGACGTTTTCCATACTTGATTCTTTTTTTTGGTAAGCTGTAGTTAATATGGCTCATCTGTCTCCTTGCAAGGGAGGGAGCTGGAAAATACCCTGTGTTGTTCATGTGGTCATTTTTGAACTGGCAATTTTAGAAGTCGGGATTTTCCTGGTATAAGGGATTAATTCAGATGTCAGCTTTCTCATTTTACGTGGCACTGGTGGCTTCAGGAGCTGGAAGCTGTGGCTCAGAGTATTTCTATATTGCTGGTGTAGAGGCTTAACTAGTTTCTGAGGGGGCCAAATTCTGGTGTGGCTGCTGCTGTTATAGAATATCAAATTGTTATCATTCTTGACTAAAGAACTTCAGCCTTATTTGAAGTTTTCACTTGAACTCTGAATTTTAAAGGTTTGGGCAGGAATCTTATCTCTTGATTATTGGGTATAAAATATGAAAGCTGGATTTTTTTGTATATGTGTTGATGTAGCCAAGTAATAAAGAATTTATGGCCATAATCATGATCTTGCTTATAAAACGTGTGTGCTTTTAAATCCTATTTTGTTTCTGAGTACTTTTTGTCTTGACTACGTGTTTTGGTGGTAGACAAATCCACTTTACATGTCTAGTAAAAACTCGAGAACAGCACCCTGCCTAGAACAATTCTGAAATGGATTTGAACCATATTGTGTTTACTTCTGTCTCTAGGTTTTATTGCTGAATGCAAACACTTGTGAAAATGCAAAGCAGAAATAAGAAGGAAATGAACTTATTTGAACTTTCAGGAAAGAGCTTAAACCCCATTTAATTTATAAAAAACGTGAGATGTGTGCCCAGGTCTGTTCTGATGCAGTTTGGATAAATGTTCCTCTCCTTAATCACAGCAGAGATCAGCCACTGGTGCTTTGTGTGTAAACTTTCTGCACCAGGGCTTACATTGAGGGTGAACTTGGGGGAATGATGTTCCTGGTCAGAAAGCAATTAAACTAATGTGTCCTGGAGAGGATAGAAGGGAAGGGGGATGTCCTTTGGCAGTTACCATTCCAGCTCTGTACATTATATGAAATGCTGGCTTTGCACCACACAGCTTTGCTCTTCCACCGTTGTTCCTCCACAGTGCTCTTTAAAAGCTGAGAATAATTTATCTTAGCATATGTAAGTTTATTTTTTATGTAATTACATGTACCATCATGTTAACTTTGTGCAAAGGTTGTGCCTATTGTCCTTAGGAAACCAAAGTGATTATCATTGGTTTGTTTTGTTACACAATTGTTTAAATTATAATAAGTTACCATCATTGTTTCTTGAGTCCAGCTGTGTTTATGGATTAAGATCTACTGACTCAAATATTTACAGTGTTCCAAAAATTATGAGAACATGCAGTGCTGGGGGTTTTCCATATGCTGCTTTATTTGACTTTGAGCTCTCCATCACCACTGGAAAAGGAGCCTTGGTCCAGAATAGTTTTGTAAGAGTTGAGTGCCTCTTGTGTCTGCCTGGGCCAGTGCTGTTTGTCACTTTGGTGCTGGTGTGGATGCACAATTCCAGGTTTCCAGATCAGATTTCTGGTGAACTGAAGCCTATGGAAAACATGCCTCAGCTGCGGGCACAGACTGAACCCTTGAAATCTGGCTAAAGCCAGTGATAACCACCTAAAATTCTGCTCCCAGACCACTCCAGTTTAAATATCTTTTTGTGGGTTACCTCCTCCTGCAAGGAGTGTATGTGCAGGGATGTCCAGTTCCTGCACTGGGCAGCTCCCAGGCAGTCTGGATCTCTGCAGAGCAGATTTGTGTGTCTGAGTCAGACCAAGAGCTGCCTTTGCATCCGTGTTGTCATTACGGGCTGGGAAAGGGTGTTCTCCATGCAGGAATTGTGTTTCTGGCAGGGAAAGACCAAGCCCTCATGCCCTGAGCCCCAGAGCTGTGGTTCAGGACCGTGGCTCTGTGCGGGGAAGTGCTGTTCACTGAAGTCTCTCAGATTGAGCACATGCCCATGAAGCCCATGTTTAATGTTCTGTTTGTCTTCAAACCCTTCCTCAGGCAGGCTCTAAGCCTGCTGCTCCTGAAGCCATAAACCAATCCCAAATGGCAAGAGAGGACGTGGGGGAACATTTCCCTCTGGGCAGGACTGGAGCTGCTGAGCTTGGCCTCTGTAGCACTGAGCAGCAGCTCCTGCTGACAGCAGGTCATTAAACATCTTGGCCCCCAATCAGCCACCGTGGCAATCCCTGGGCTTCCAGGAGGGGAGAGGACAGGACGTGAGAGGTCTCTGTCCTACTGCTGTGTTCCTGCTGTAATTAGAGCAGAGTTTGTTGGAAGAGTTGACTCATCAGATCTGGTCCTGCTCCTCGAATCCACCCTGTCCAGGCTGTGGGCTCCTGCTACTTCCATTGCACACAACACATCTCGTGTTATTTTTGGCACCTCCTTTGTGGTTTTTTTTCTGTCTTAGCAATAGTAAACTCCCCATCATTTTCCTGTCATTCATAAACACGAGTATTAAAGAGCAAAGCTGTCACGGGATGAGATGCATGCCTGGCTTCCCAAGACACTGCCCCAGCATCAGTGTGGGCACTCTGATGGGACCAGGGTCTTGTAGACCCTTTCACAGGTGGTTTTTCTATGTCCTGGTTACATGTCCATTTTTAAACTGAGTTCAGGTGACCGGGGTGGTCACTCTTGTGCAGCTTTTGAGTGTTCCAAGTCTCTTGAACTAGGTCATACAAGTATGTGGGCTTTACCTTCTGCTCTGAAACCACAAATATCTTCATCACTGTGGCAGATTTTTGTTGTTTTTTTTTTCCCTCCTGTTTATGTACTTAGTCTCAAGTGTTTTGCCACAAATTGGTCTTTCTTGACCTACTCATGTGTTAGCACCTCAGTCATGAGCAAACCCATAGAAGCAAAATGTTCTCATGGTGCTGGTAGCCAGACCAGCTGTGCACAGCCCAGGAATCTCAGCGGATCAGCCCCAGGGGTGCACCCTGTTTGCAGATCCTTGTGCCCTTCCCAGAGCTGTTTCACTGGTTTTCCATGTGGGATTCCCTCCGAGTCAGTCACTGGGTCTCCTGGTATGTTCTGTTCCACATGCCCAGCTCATGCTTGAAGTTAGGGAAGAGTTAAGTCTTGTCTAGAAAGGAGGCCTTGTGGTATTTTGTTTCACTAATAACACTGCAAACCCTGGGTTCTGTCTGTCTGAGGGTTTTTAAAATCTCATCTCTATTGCCTGTAGTGGAATAAAAGTTATTCCCTTGTGCATTGGGAATATCACTAATGGAGCTACAGGCACTTTATATCCCTCTGTACCTTGCTGAGAAGTCACCTCATTGTGTCTGCCTAATTATAGAGTGAAACACAATCCTCCGTCTGTCCCTATTGTTAATCACCGAGTTTGGATTAAAATATTAACCCAAAGCATGAAGTTGTATAAGTATGAAATCAGCATGAAGACAAAGCAAGAAAGCCATCTGTTCTTTCTCCTTTTCTTCCTTGGGCATATGGAGGCATTTTTTTGTAATGCTGAAGTCCACACAGTCCCCCTGAGATGTTTGTTTTTGTTTCAGTTATACTTAATTTTTTAATCACCAGTGTTTGTGTGGTTGTGTAGGTGTGAATATCAATGTAGTGATACAATGGAAGGTGGTTGGCGGAGCTGATGTGCTCAGTCTTTTTTGAAGACCTCATACTAAAGTGTCCAAAATGTTTTCATTGCCTCTGGGGCTTTGTTTTTGGTGAGTCTGTGAAAAACTTCAACATTAAACTGAGTAAAAAAATAACATCAGCTCTTTTTAAGGTTGTTCAATACTGTTACCAGTGGTACCTTGTGTCTGGAGGCCAATAAATATACTGAAGTAGGACACATTTGGAGGATATTTTTCAGCAATCTTTAGGCAGCTATTCTATTTGTAACATGGACAAAGAGAACTGTTTTTGCCCCTATTTAAAATTACAGTTTTAACTTTGGGGGTTGCAGCAATTGAAACAAACAGAAGGCTCTGACAACTGGTGACAGGCTCCATCCTGCAGATGTACAAACATTCACAGCTTCAGCCTCACCAGGGCAGGTCTGAAGCCATCCCCAGCCCTACCCAATTTCTTCTTCCAATTTAATTTAATGGAGGTTACTCCCAGTGATGGGTATCATTTTCTATCTCAGTGCCCTCTCTGAGTGGGTAGCAGGTCTTTTCTGAGGTGCAGGAAGGTGCAATTTGTGAGCTATCCCTCTCTAAACAGAAGGTTTCCAGCAGAAAAGGCTGTGATGAAACAGAGGATGGAGGCTGATGGGTGTGGAATAGATAAATGGAAGGGGGCAAGTGGAGTTCTGAAGGAGGGCAGAGGAAAATGTGAATATTGTTAGCCCTGAGCCTGATCCTGGTGACAGCCACTGTGGTCATGTGAGAGAAGCATTTCACAGGGGTGAGCAGGGCTGGAGGTGTGAACAGTCCAGTGTTCATTAACATCAGTAGCTATAATGTCTATTTTTGCATGTGGTATTAAAAATAAAGACTGTTCTTGTGAAATCTGGTTCTTTCATCTGGGGGATTTCAGAGAGAAATATCAGCATAGCACTCCAGTAATTATCTAGCACACTTCTATTTTGCTGATTAGAGCTGTGAAACTTCTGAAAGTTTACATCAAATTTGACTTGTTCATTAAATCTCTGTTGGAACCATGGCACAAGTCAAACCTGAAGGTGACAGATACAGCAGCTCAGCTGTGCTTGTGTAAAACTTGTTTGGCTCACCTGGATTATATCAAAGGGTATCTATTTATTAAAAATATGGATATTTTTAACCCTGATGAATGTGTGAGAAATAAGCAGCTTTAAAAAAATTAAAAAGCTATTTTGGATGATTCACTTAAACCTGAACACTAATGAGCGTTATTGTGCCAACAGTGCGGAGGAGATAAAAGAGAGAAAAGAAAATAAGCTATAAATATCTGTGATAATTCTTTAAACCCCTGTTTTTATCAAGTTGTAGTGGATGAACATTTGACCAGCAGTTCTCTGTGAACATAAGACAGAAATAGCATTCATAGAAATCTCAGATGATAACACATCACTAGCTTCATTGTATATTTTCTGTTTCATGGTGACTACAGAGGACCAGAGTCCACAAAACAGTCTGTGCTCATACAAAAGGCACCCCTGTATAGCAAATGAACAAAATGTTCTTGGATCAAACTCCAGTTTTTATTTTATTTCTTTTTTAGGCCAGAAAAAGTTATTTGAATGCTCCCACAGCTTTCCTCTTCACCTCTTGTACTGTTACATCCTCTGACATCATACTGTGCTTCCAAGGAGAAGTTTATGGTGTCACGAAAAGGGTCTCAGAAGTTCAAGACGTTGTGACACTGAGAGAAAGTGTCTGTATGTTTTCAAACATTATGGAAATTGTAAGCGTGCTTTCCAAAACTGTCAGGAATATATGCTTTGAAAAGATGAATGCCTGTGTGGGATTAACTCCTCATGTTACACACGGACTCTGGAGTGTGTTGTTTTCTCCCACTGCTCTCTGGAGCCCAGTATCTCAAATGGAATCTGACACACCACACCAGATGCTAAATGAGGCCTTTCCAAAGTGAGGTGTGTGTGTTTTGTGTGCTGAACGTAATCTCTGCAGAGCCACTTTGTGGAAGTCTGATGGGAGCTGTCCTGCTCTTTCGGAGGGATTCACCTGGCCCAGCCACAGCCCATCCTGGTGTGTGTTGGTGCTAACAAATGTGTGGGAATGGGCTCCTCCTCCTCCTGCATCCCAGTCAGCCCAGCTGAAATGTCTTGCTGGTGTGGAGAGCTGGGTGTGCATATGGAGAGTGTTTCTAGGAAATGTTATGTAAAGCAGTTCCAAAAAAGAGACAAGCATAGGAAAATGATATTAATTCTATCCCTAAAGCAGATAAATTCCATTTCATATGTTATTACTCTTCCTTTTAAGAAAGGAGAAGCGAATAATTCTAGCAGCTGTTTGTGCTATAAAAACCTGGCGCTGTGTATTCCTGATTAACACTGAACAGCAGAGCTGCTGCAGATCCCAGGACTCTCCAGAAGATCATCTCCAAAGTCAGGTTTGCCTGGATAAGAAACAAGAAATGCTTCACTAACACTGGCACTCACTCACTCGCAGAAGAAATGGCAAGCCAAGATGAACAAACCAGCTACAACAGAGATCTGGCTTGAGCAGGAGATGTCTCACCTTGGAGAGGACCAGGAGATGAAACTCCACAAGTTCAGGCAAAGGACTGACCTGGTGGGTGGCACAAGGCTGGCAAAGCTCCCTCCTTCACATCTGACACAAACACTTCTGTGGCTCCTCTGTGGAGAGTGTTTAGGATAAGAAAGGAGGAGGATGGATGATGGTGACTTTGGGGTTTTTCCCCATGATTTGGGTTCTCATCAAGCTGAGCTCAGACCCATATTCCAGCCTCTGCCCCCCAGGAGCTCCTAAACACTTACAATTCACTGATATTTGAGCAGTGCAGTGTTTCTGCCATGTTCAGTGTGGCACTGCATGAATCTGTCACCTGGTGATGTTGAGCTGTCTGTTAGGCTGTCTTCTAGATAAAGTGCTGTTAACACATCATCTTTTAAAGCATGAGATTCTCCCATGGTACTGACAGGTAATATATACTTCTTTGCCTGGAAAAAAAAAAGCCTTTTCCGTTAGCAATGACTTGCTGATTGCCTATTTATTTTCACAAATCTTCTCATGTCAAAATATTTTGATAAAAGTCTGGCCCACATTAAATAATCAAGAAAATAATTACTACTTCCAATTTTATTTAATTTTTGACTGTCAAATAATCTAACAAGCTTATTTTTAGATCTCAGGAATGCATCTTGTAAGGTACTGCAGTGAGTGAGCAAAGATGGTTTGTACTCAGATTGGGGAATGGAGGGAAGAGGCTGATTTCCAAGCCTGGCACAGATGAGGAATGAAAGGGAGAGAAGGAAGGAATACTTTGTGTGCAATCTTGACCCAGCAACATTGGGTTAATGATCATAAAGTGGCAGTCAAATTGGTTAATTAGAGAATAAGTGCCTGCTGTTTGCATCTGTCTCATTAAGTTTGAAGAATAAAGCTGCCGAGGAGAGGGACTGAGCAGGGCTTGTGGGTTTGGGGACTGGATTTCTGGAACTGGTTCTTGAGTTGTTGACTGACTTCTGGGGTGGTTGTGTGTCTTATTGGGTACAAGGTCAAGCACTGACCTGTAAAATATATTTATCCTTAGCTGGATATGATGGTCTGAACCATTCCTGTGAAACCTCTTCATCTGAACACAGAGCAGGAATTTCCTGGATTTATGGCACTAATGTTGAAAATGCAGGGAATAGGATGCAGGGAGGGAGGGAGATGAGGTACGACGGGACAGTGAAATGGCAGGTTAAGGGCTTGATATTTAATCATGGATGTGGGTTATTCAAACAAGGCCTTTGAGGCCATCCCCAAATGTCTGCCAAGTGTGAAACCCCTCCTTCAACACCAGCCTGGCACTTTTGAGATAGGTGGGACCACACAGGTTGTGTGAAATAGCCAGGATGAGATCCACAGGCCTGAGAGGATGGACTTGAGAAGTCAAAGTGCTTGGGCTGACTTGTTTTCTGATTTGTTTTGCTTCTCTGGCTGTTTTTGTTTTGTTTGTTTTTCTTCAAGGTGAAATCCAGGGAAAGGAGAGAGACTCTGCCCAGGCAGGCAACTCTGTGTAACCTTCCCACGTTGTGGGGTGGGTAGGAGATAAAAAAGGGGAAGAAGACTGGGATGATAGAGTAAAGCAAGGCAGACCAAGAATAAAATTTTGGGGAATGATTGTTGTGTTTTCCCTGGAGTCCTTGCATGCACAAGAAGCATGGGGTGGAGTTCAGGCACTAATTAGATATTCAAAGTCTGGAAAGGTGATGTGGCACTGGGGAATCCAAACTGGCATCAGGAATGGCAAACTGAGGAAAACCAGTCAGGGAACTGTAATGTGGGACTATTCCACTGGCATCCTTTTCCTTCCAAAGGCTGAGCATTAACTGCATTTGGAGGCTTGATATGGGCAGAATGATGTCCTGCTTTAGGAGAAAGTGGTAATTCAGGGCATTTTCCAAAGCATTCCAAGGCCATCAGGGACCTAATCCAAACAAATGCCTTTCTCTGTTGACTTTGAATCAGGTTGTTGCATCCTACAGCTGAAATTTCCAACCCCTTCACAAGGATTTTGGACACTTAGTCCCCCATGGAAAATTAAAATGAGATTAGAAGAGCTCAGCCTGCCATTCTAAGTGGATTGAATCAAAAGTAGGAACAGGCTCGGGGTTTTGTTAACAATCAATTGAAACTTAATACTGCAATCCCTTTCAGCATCCACAGGGAGGGAATGCAATATCTCTGGAAAAAGACAGTATTGTATATCACAGAACAGAATATTCTGTATGGAATATTTATTGGAAAATGATTTACATTCCCTTAATTTTCCCCAGCAAATGTCTGCTCTTTTCTGCCTGGAATTGTCTTCCTAGCCACATTCCTGTTTCTAAAACTGCTAATAGAGCTGATTTAAGTTGTTCATAGAAAATGCTTTTTGTAGAGAAAAAGAATTGTTCTTAAAGTGCATCTGACTAAAATATGCCGAGGTTATTGGTGCTTCACATTTTGCAAATGAATTCATATATTATTTAAAATTTTAATAGAGCATATATGGCTTGCTTTTTTTAATAACTTTCCTGAAAAGATGATTCTCTTCCCAATAAAAATCAGACTGTATTCAGAAAAAAAACTAAGGAAAATTTGAGCTAAATTATGCTTTCCCTCAAAAAAGATGTTTGAAGAAATAAAATAGAAAAATAGCTCCCTTTGGGCCCTTTTAAAATGCAAATATCTCTTAATGGGCAGGTTTTGCTTGGCTGTTAAATAGTTGTAGCTGTTCTTGCTTCATTTGGTTTGCATAAACATGGCCTAATTCAAAACTATTTAGTCCTCGTGTACCTCTTTGTTTCTGCTATCATTGGATGGTTTGGGTTGGAAGCGACCTTAAAAACCTTCTCATTCCAACTCCTCTCCCATGGACAGGGACATTTTCCACTGGACCAGGATGCTCAGAGCTCCATCCTCCCTGCAGCTTGTCCCCCTTGCTGTCCCCTCCCCTCTGTCACAGAATCATCTAGGTTGGAAAAGGCCTCTCAGATCATCAGTTCAACCCAAAACTGACACTGCCAGTCTGCCACCAAACCACGTTCCTGCACGGAGATGCTGTCCCTGTAAGGAAACAGGACACAGAGAATGGATGAGGTGACAACTCGGTGCTCCCAAGGAGTGGTGGAGGGACACAGGGACCAGGGGGAAAAGGAGAGGCAATGGGGCCGTGTGCTGGATCCTTGGGTGCCATGACCAGGGATGATGGGCTTGGGCCTTGCAACTTACCCCAAAAAAAGCTAATTTTTGTCTCCACTGGGACTGGGATGCTGAGTCCATCCTCATGTTAACTGCTCTGGCACAGCAGTGTTTAAGTCCACCTTCACCACCAGAGAACCCAGTCCCTATTAAAACTCAGAAAGATTAAAGCAATGAAAACCCCAAAAAGCGTTGACGGCAAGGGTAAGTATGAAGTTTCCAACAGAGAGTTGTTCTGGATTTAATTCTTGCCACACATAAACAAAAGCTCCACCAGTTGTGCTTTGGTTTTGGAATTAGCTTGATTTGAAATCAACCAGAACACTTGTCCTGACAATAGATCACTTTTATCTGGCATGTGGTTCCATTAGGAAAGATTTGATAACACTGTCAGGGTAAAATGGCTGATTTCAATCTTGTCTGGTTTCCTTCTTTGCACTTTGGCAAGTAAAGAAATATTTTGCTTTTCTGTGTGTTTTCCATTGAATAACTGGGGCATCTCAGTAGTATCTTTAAAAGAAAAGGCTGCCAGCTGTTGTCTTAATGTCTTCAAAGCGAAGCATCACAAACGGTTTTTCTCTCTCTGCTGACTTGCAGCTGCTGTTTTCATTTACTAAGGTGGGAGTCTGTAGGTTTTAGTCTCTAATTAAATGTTAACTTGAATGGGTGCTGGACACTTTACCAGGATGCACAGGACCTTGCCTTGCTGGGGTTGGACTCCAGCTCTTAGCTCCTGTAAAGATGACAGCCTGATGTTAGAGAAAAGGGCAAAATTCCTGCCCTGAGCCCTGGGTTGCACTGCAGAAGGGGCACAGGAGCAGCTGGAGAAAGGTGGTGTGATGGCACTGAGATGTGATCCCAGTTCAGCACCAGACCCTCCTTCCTGAGACACTGCAGGGCAACACTTCATCTTCACACTGACTTCTTTCCTCCCTCAGATTTAAAAGGGATTTAGTGAACATTCATGTTGTGTTTCATCACTGCGCTGCTGTGACAACATCGGTCTGTCTACCCTGAGTAGCCAAAGCTGTGCTTCCTGCTCCCACAATAATTAACTCTGTCCCAGGTGAGATCTGAGCACATTTTCCCCAACTCACAGGCTCAGGGGAAGCTCTGGAAGAGCTGAAGAGGGGTCATGGCATGGGAGACCCCGTCCTGAGTGAAATATTCCGGTGTTGACAATATCTCTGCTAGAATTGTTCAGGCAAATCTACGTGGAATAGAGTTGGTTTGGATTTACATTTAAATCAGAAAACTAAGTTGAGCTCTGAATTTCTAATCATCTTCTAGGCCCTGATGCTTTCTGACTTGGGCTTAGCTCTTACGTGTCCTGTTATTATCAGTGATATGTTAAAACTTTACAGCCAAGTACCATATTCCCTGTGATACTGAAATATAGAACATACTTGGAGTTCTTTGCTTTTCCTTCTAATCTTTCAGCAACCTAATACTTTCTGACTTCCCTCTCTCAAACCAGGGACAGCCTTTTTTCTTTATCAGGGAATTCTGGTTTCAATCAGAAGGTGTCAGCAGCTCAGACTTCAGGGATACAGTCAAGTAGTGTGAGATTATTGATAATTTTGCAAGAATGACCACACCAAAACACTGTAAATGGTTGCAGATACTCCATGGCAAGCATAGGAATAAGTCTTAACATGCCATGAGGTACATATGGGAGATGCTTTTATTTAATAAAAAGTAAAGAAAACTAGAAGCCACAAGACAAGAAGACAAGTTATTTCTCTAAACTTCTTTTTTTTTTTTTTTCCTAAAAGCCAAGTGCAATATTGTGAGGTTTGGATCTAATAGAGGCCCCAAATCTTTTTAGATAGGGTGGATGACTTTATTGGAGCTGAATATCTGTGGGAAGATAGATATTATGGGGTTTTTTTCTTTTTGAAATATTTCAGCCAAGTCTCCATCTCCTGCAGCACTTGTGCTGCGCAGAACTCTTTTGCAACTGCTCCTTTGAAAACACTGGAATTATTTCTCAGTGCAGGAGCTCCAGACCTGTTTTACACCTGTTCCTCTAAAACACCTGTGCTTCCAAGATCCTCATGGAATAGGCATAATTTATACTGACAGAAACTGCTTTTGCTGGTGTTACTTGATAACCACACAGTGGATGAGAAGTCTGAGAAATATGCTTTTCTAGGGCTGCATTGGAGGAGCTTTTACTGACAAAACACCACAAAAGCTGCTCCTGTTTCTCATTGATGGCAAATTCCCTGTGTAGATTTAGGATCCATGCTGGAGTCAGGCATTTCCCAGACTTACACCATCCAGCTCTTAATTATTTTGTGGGTTTTTGGTTTTGTTTTTGTTTTTGTTTTTTTTTTTTCCCTAGAAAGCCAGAATTTGGGCATAGTAGGTTCATGTGTGGCAATCCTTTTGCTGTGCCAGGTAGGTTGGCTCCAGCTCTGCACCTCCCTGGAGGAGCTTTGGTGGGTTTGAATTCAGCTTTTGGAAAATGTTGTGCTGGGGAGTGGAAGAAAAGGAGGAGTTGGGCATTTACAGGGCCTTGAAAACAAAACGTTCCTTTTCACAGGAGGATTTTTAGGATTGGTTTGGGGGAGGGCAGCACGGAGCTTGTTGAGAGGTAAAGGGAATATCTCATTAATGATTTACTAATGAGCTGTAAAAGTTCTGACTCTTTATAACTTCTGAGGATGGAAAATGTTTCTTGGAATGCTGCAAACCTCACAAAGGCTGGGGCAGATCCTGGCTGCCTCTGTGTAGGGTCTTTGATAGAGTCTGACTTACCTCTTTCCTCCAGTCCCTTAGGCCTTAGAAAAGATTAATCACAGTGTGGTGGGAAGCACATGGAAATAGCAGAGAGATGAGAAATGAGAGCGGGAGAGAGGAGGAAAAAAGCCCCACCATGAAACACTGTTTTCTTTCTGGTAGGGCTCGGGCAGGAATAAATTGCCAATGATCTCACTTTGGAGCAATGTCAGTTTATTTGTACTGACTCTGAAGTGACCATTTCACAGGGGCTTCTGGGCTCTGCTGTGCGAGGGAAGAGCCTTGGAATGACACGGATTTTATGGACAGCAGGCCCAGGGCTCTGGGCTGGGGAGGTCCAGCCACAGCCCAGCTCAGCCCAGGGAAAAGAGCTCTGGTTGAAGCCTTAGAGCTGTCCCTGTCAAATCAGCTTGGGTGTAAAGGTTGTGCTGCTCCTGTGCCCTCCAGAGGTGGGCACAGCACACCCTGCCCTGGGTTCTACAGGAGAAATGGGCCAGACCAGAGCCCAGCAAAATAGAGAGAATTAACTGAAACCTGACAGATCTGGAATAAAAACCCTGGAGTGTTCAACAGCAAGGGCTTGGAGAGAGTCCAAGAAGGGCCAGGCCATGGTACAGATTTGCCTTTCCTGCAGTTCTAAGGCTTCCCTCTGTGGTATGTCTCTACTTTGGAAGAATGTGATGTTTTTCTGCACCAGCTCTTGTGGCCTTTGTTGCTCCAGCAGTAGCTAAGGAAAGTGCTGGAGTTAAGGAGTGAATCTTGGAACTGATGTACAACAATTCAGATCCTGGCTCTACCTGTGACCTGGGCTGCCATCAGTAAAGTCATTTATTCCCTGTGGGTTTCAACTCTTCCCCTAGGAATTGTGGTCAATGAGCTTTTCTTTGCCTGTTGTCAGCACAGTGATGGGGCCACTCATGACCTGAGTGCATGTGAAGCCCCTCACAGAACCAGCCTGTTGCTTTGTCCAGGCCTGGCGATGTTTTTCAATGAAATATTACCAATAACATGAGTGGAAACTCCTGCTGGAGGGAGCTGGGAAGCCTCTGTGGCTTCCAGCTCGTGAGCAACCTTTGTCAAGCAAGCACGGCACAGCACACAGAGAGGCTGTGACCTCCCCAAAACCCTGCCTGCACCTTTCCTTGCAACAGATTTTGCCTGGGAATGGCTCTAACCCCATAAATCCTCCTGCACGAGGCAGCACTCCCACCCTTTGCACAGTGAGGGAGAGCAGAGGCTGCACGGAGGTGCTGCACATTCCCAACCTTGTCCTGCTAAGAGTTGGAAGGTGCCCAGACATCTCTGTGAGCAGTGTTAGCACTTTGTGTTTTCTTGGTCGTAAAGCTCAAGTGTTTAGTTAATGTCTGCACAGGTGGTTAAATACAATGGCTCTCTCTGCCAAGTTACAAACCTGAAATTTACTGGAAAGCAAAAAAAAAAAATTAAAGAAAAGAAAAATAATAAAAATCATAAAGTCCAAGTTTATTCATGGTTTTTGCAGGTTGTAAATGTAAGGAAATGAGACCACTCATGCAGATGGGCATAATGTATGCCTAGTGTGACACCTAAAAATGCTACTCAGTAATTACACACCTTGAGACTCAAAGCAGTGGGCAGCAGTTCCCTGTAACTGTGGTTTGACACACAGTTTGTGTTTTACAGACCATGCTCAGGCAACGTGACTATTCTGCAAGTGCTCTGCAGAAAGGCTGTGTACAGCAAAGCGTATTTTAAACCGAGCCCAAATACCTTTCTGAGAAAGAGCTGTCATGCAGGGGGTGTGGACAGGATTGGAGAGGATTCTGCACTTGGCTTGTGACAGCCTGAGAGGTGGCACCACAACAACAGTGCAAGGGGCAAGCACCAAAGTAAATCCACTTCCAGATTTGTGGCTCTGTTGACTTCATGATCCTCGGAAAATCTGAATGACCAACACCAAGCTGAACATCCTTGGTGCAGCAGGCAAATTTTGATCTGTTTCTAGATGAAAATGTAGTTTTCTATGAGTAACCTGGATAATTTTTTTTCTATACTGATCACTGCAGAGGAGACTTCCCTCCCCAGGAAAGAAGGACCTAGAAATGTGTGGGTATTGGAGCCCTGCCCTGTGTTCAAGAAACAGTGCTGGGGTGTTTTCAGGAGCTGAGGAGATGCTGGGACACCAGAGTGTCACAGGCTGCTGCAGGTGGCAGGACAGGGGCAGCCAGGGTGCACCAGGCAGCCAAGTTCATCTTCCTCAGTTTAGCACCATGGAAAGAGGAACACGAAGCTGCTGGGGAGGTGTCCCCTCAGGAAATGGTCTGAAAATCACTCCTCTGAAGCATGGCTGGTACTGCTGCTGACCTGCTTCCAGCTTCGGAAGTAGATCACTCCTCTGGCTTGCTAGATCGGGAAAAAAAAATTGGTTAAGTTTGCTTCTTCACCCCAGTTTCCATGTAATTTTTAGGTTGTTTGCAAAAAGAATTTGTATTCTGCTTGTGCAAGCTCTGTATGTTCATAACCTTCCTGCAGAAGAAGCACTTGTATATTCATGAGGAATACACGTGCCACACATGGCTGTCAGGCCTTTGGAAGCGAGGCTTAATTTGGGAATGCTTGAGGATGGATGTGAACAGAACACCTTGAGTGGCTGAGCTACTCGAGGGGCTGAGGGCACCCGTTGTTGTTGGCTTTGTTATCAGCAGTATTACTGCTGTATTTTCTGAAGGCAAAGTGCTCAGGGGCTCTGTGATGTCTCCGAGGTGGCCCTGCCATCCCTTAAATGCCTGGGGAGGAGTGTGGACAAGCCCCAGTGCTGAGACAACAGCCAGGAGTGTTTTAATGATCCAGCTGGCAGGTGAGGAGGTGCCTCTTGTGCCCCCCTGAACTTGTGGTGTTTGGATATCAGGATCTGTTCGAAGCACCCCCAAGGAAAGGATGACTAAAGCAGCCCCCAGTGACACATGTTCCTCTCTGCTGCTTCACAGGGGAAGGCTCCAAAGTCTATTGGTAAGATGGAGCTTCCTGCTGAGAAGACAACTCAAGCTGGCTAGAGATTAAATAACACTTTTAACTGCCTGATACTGTGAAGCTTAAAAGGAGGGGGAAAAAAAGACATGCAGTGTCACCTAGGGAGTAAACCAAAGCTGGCTGAAGCCCATTGAAAGGTTTCCATTGAATTCAGCAGGTATTGGAGCGAGCTGCCAGGATCATGCTGATGTGACCTCAGGTTACAGCTGTGCCACTGCCACCAAAGGAGGCTGTTCAGGTTTGGAGCTCAGCATCTATCCCAGCAAAGGCAAAAAGAAAGGGAAGGGGTGGGATCGAACGTGGAGCTCATTTCTGTTGCTTGCAGTTTATAGACTGGATTTATCACCCCTAGCTACAATGATTTCTCAGTGTTAGACACCTGCCCTTCCCCATGGCCAGCTCATAAATGACACTGCTCTTTAATATAATGGCTTGGAAGGTACAAAGGGTAAGTTGCAGCTGAAGCAATGTTTAATTTGGCTTTTGTGGCTCAGTCAGCTAAGGAGCTGTGGGCATGTCAGTTTGAATTTGAGCTGCAGCCCTGTGTCAGGCACCCAGCCCCAGCTCCAGCGTGTACCACTGTGCCCCCAGCCAGGGCCTCGCGCTTCAGGCAGCGCTCTACTTCAGGGAGCACTTAACATATGAAAGAATTCATTCCTGGTTTGAGTTTGAGCAGCACTGGAGTGCATTGTACTTTATTACAATGCTTCTGAATTGCTTTCATAATTTCCCCTGTGCCACCACCCGACTGTAATTCTCCTCCCGTGCAGGCTCGGCACAGGGCTGGCTGCAGCTCGTCGGGATGCTTTGCATTCCCCATCATCTCTGCACCAGCCTGAAGGAATTTCAATTCACACCAGTCCTCTATGGGGAACCGAGTGTGATTATGTCCTGTAAGTGAGGAAAAATAGGAGGGAGAGAGATGAAGGCTGTGCATGAATTTGGTGGCAGCCCATGGCAGGAGGGAGATGTCATCTCAGCTGCCTACTTGATTTTGGGTTGGTTTGTGCTTTAACTGCATTGTAGGGGGAAAAAATAAATCCTTTGATTGATTAAAGCTCATGGCCATCCTGGCAGAGGCAATGGACAGCCTTCAGCACTCACGTATGTTCCAGTTTTAATTACACATTTTTCGAGTTTAAGGGTTTCCCTTGAGATGTGCTTATTCTTCTGTTTGAACCTTGGGAAAGTGAGGTCAAATGAGAAAATGAGTCGTGTTCAAAATAAATATCCTTCTTCTTGCTGTCTTTTCTGGAGCTGCAGAGCCCTTCAAAGTGTTAAACCAACCTATCAATAAGATTTACTCTCATCTTGGTTCCATGAACAAGTTGGGATTATTGCATTAGGAAGGTGCTCAGCATCCAGAGACCCCCACCTTCTGTTGTGATTTCAGAGAAGAAAATTGGATGCAAAGTTCCCTCTTAATAAATGAGTCCTCATTTATCATCACTTACTGTCTTTGGAAAATGAGAGATTGTTTTTCCAAGTGATCCTGCATCATTGGGAAGACTTCTGCAGATTTGACTCATTGTGATTATTCCCAAGTGTTGTCATCAGTTCTTCCTGTATTTATGTGAAATTGCTCTAAGCCTGTGCTTAGCTCCCAAAGCTGAACACAGAGCTTTGAATAGGAAAAACCCCACATCCCCAGTCTCTGCTTCTGCTCTAAAACATGACTTGTCCATTCACTGTCTTTCCGCTGGGAGATGCCAATCTGAACCTTCTACAGAGCCAGAATATTCTACTTTGAAATATTTTTGAGGCTATTGCTCATGATATAGGTTAAATACACTGGTTATAAATAAGGAGGGGCTGAAAAGAAAGTCCTAGAGATCACTGTACAATTATCATTAAACTTGTACCCTGCTGTTCTGTTCTCTGAATGCCTAAACATGCTCTAGCCATGATTTTCTGCTGCACTGCATGTAGTAGTTGCATCCATCAAAGCAGAAGTGTTTCTAAATTTGACTGTGGATAATTAAACTCACTTTAATTTAAATGACTATGCTGCAGCTCCCAGGGTGAAGATGTGTCACTTACACTCCCTATAACCATTAGGGAGAATCAGCCCCACAGAGCAGGTCCTGATAAAAAACTCCTACAATCCCAGACTCAGCAGAGTCAGGAATTATCAAGGAGTAAATGCTTATTAGTAAAATCCAGAAATTGTGCCTAATTTAGGCTATGTACACTAAGCAGTCAAAAGACAAAGATGAGCAGAGGGATGGAGCAGCTCTGCTGGGAGGGAAGGCTGGCACAGCTGGGATTGTTCACCTGGAGAGGAGAAACTTTGGGGTGAGCTCAGTGGCCTTGCAGAGCCTGGAGGGAGCTGCAGGAAAGATGGAGAGAGAAAATTTACAATGGCCTGGAGTGATGGCACAAGGGAGAATGGCTTCAAACTGCCAGAGAGGGTATTTAGATTGGATATTGGGCAGGAATTGTTCCCTGGGAGGGTGGAAAGGCCCTGGCACAGGGTGCCCAGAGCAGCTGTGGCTGCCCCTGGATCCCTGGCAGTGCCCAAGGCCAGGCTGGATGGGGCTTGGATCACCCTGGTACAGTGCAAGGTGTCCCTGCCATGGCAGGGGTGGGATGGGATGAGCTTTAAGGTCCTTCTCACCCAAACCATTCCATAATTTTATGAAAACAGAAGGTTTTTTAAACCCTAACCTCCCCATCCCTCCTGCTGCCCAGTGCCAGCTGCTGCTGTTCCCAGATCCTGAAGCACAAACAGTGCTGAGGCAACAGCTGAAGCCCTGTGCAAAGCCACACACGAAAAGTGAAGTTTATTTCTGTGAGCTCAGTTTAGTTTGGAGCCTGAGTGTATCTGCCTGGGGCAGCCCTAATGTGAGGATGGCAATCATGATTTTCTTTATGAACAGGACATAAAAACTCGCTGTATTCTCTTCAGCAAGTAAACATTCTCATTTCATGCCAGGGTTTGTAATAAAGGCTCCTTTATCTGATTCATTCCCTATCCAGATGTTTCTCTGTTACCAGCATAGCATAGAAACATCTTCAGCTCTTATGGCCACCATCAAAATATTCCCTGCACCCCTGTCTTAATGTCATCTTTTCTGTTCTATTCATTCCATTCCAAGCATGTACTGTATTTTTCTTTTTAGAAAAAGTTCAGCTTCTTCTAGGAAGCTTTTTCTCCCACACTGAATATCCTCCCCAAAGCATGAGAACATTCTACCCTTTCATTTTGCTCACCAGACATTGCATGATTTGCAATGGAAACTGGCAAGAACATTTAAAATAATAAAAATAAAAATTGTGCTCATCTCAGTGCTGGGAGATGAGTGCATTTGCTGAGAGATGTAGGGGTTTGGAGCCCTGTGATTGAAGTCTCCAGGAATGTTAACTGAATTTTAATTTGTGTTTTACTGAACGATATGTATGGAGATAGTGCAGGAGAGGTCAGGGGAGGGTAAGAGAGACTGAGCCACGTTGGGTAAATGCATCACTTAGTGCACATTGAGCAGGTTTTTGGTTACTGTAGTTTTCAGATTTGTGCTCTAATCTTTATTGATTTAACGAGGGCTCTCACACAGTAATTAAGGTGGCATTAGTTGTGCCCAGTGCTCTTGGAAAATCTGTGTATTAGCACTGCTCCTGCTGCTGTGGGCTCTGCTGGGGATGCAAGGAGAAGAAGTGTGCCTGGATGCTTGGACTGGATTATAAATTGTGGCAGTAGAAGGTATAGGGATGTTTGTCTCCCCAGCTGCCTGCTCTTTTTGTGGGTAAATGCTTGGACACCTTGTGGGTTTTTTTTTTCTTGGAATGGTTGTTGACTTGCCTTAGTTGTTCAGGATCCCATATCAGACCTCTGGCCTGGCTTTGTGCAGGAATTTGTTTCCCTAACATCTCATGAATCCTGGTCCAAAAGCAGTACATAATTTTAGCTTCACTCAAAGGGAAATAAGGAACTCAAAGGAAGTGTTGGAGAGGGCCCCAAAATTGAGGATTCCTTCTAAAATAATAATAGAAAATGCTTGATTCCTCTCTGTTCCTTCCTTGAGCCACAAGACTGAGATGATAACTGCAAGCCAATTTTTAAATGCTGAGAACTTTCCAGGGAAACATCCTGTGTGTTGACTGGTGAAAGCAGCATTATTTGCTGTGTGTGGAACCACTCAAACCAGTTCTGAACTGGTCTTTAGTGGTTTCCCCTAAGCATGCAGCTGAGCTATACCTGTTCTGCTTTAGTTCTTTAATAATTTTCCTTAAAAATAGTTAGTCTACAGAAATATATATAGAATATACATTAAAATAAATATTCAATAGAAAATACTTGTTCTTTAGCTGGTCTTGCTATAGGTTTTCAGTTTATAGCAGGGTGAAGAGGATGGCAAGGAATCCCAAGGGGAGTTCTACCTAAGATCACCACTCTGAATCAGGCAGTGGCACTCAAATTTTGTGGGATTATGTCATTATTTTGGACACAGACTCTTTGCTGGGACAAAACCAGTGGACAGCTCTGGGTTGGTTGGTGTAGGTGGATCAAGGTGAGTGCCCTCTCCAGCTTTTGTGCACAGCATCCTCCTCAAATTTAATGGACATCATCTCCATTTTCATCTCCAACCACAAAGGTGTTTGAAGCCCGGGCATTTCTCCTGCTGTTTGGTACTCCTGGCACAGAGCTCCAGCTGATGGAGCAGTGAGGAGGAAGGGTCACATGCCAAGTGTGGATCTGAACTGAGGCACAGAGATCAAGGGCAGCAAAGGTTTGGCTTCCCCAGCATTGTCAGACCTTGTTGACATTTCTCACTCAACCCTTAATCCATAAATTGAGACTAAAAAAACCTCCCTAAATGCTGGCAGAGGGTGATTTCAGTATCATTTGTGAGGTATTTGTGTCCAGATCCTTGAAGAATTCCAGCATCTTTTTCCTATTTTAAAGCTGCTGAATGAAGCATCGAAATAAATCAATCGCATGGTTTGGGGCTGGCTTTATTTGCGAGGTTTTTTAGCTTTTTGGTTTGGTAAAACCACAATAAACTCGTTTTGGAGGAAGGCCAGTTTCTCTTTGAAGTCTTGTGAAGCAGCACACAAAGTTATTCTCCCTTCTCCTTGCTCCACAGTAATAAGGGAGTGATGGACGGGGAGCTGCGAGCAGCAGTCCAGCTGTTCCCACACAAATCCTTCATTTGGATGAAAGGAGACTGTGGCTGCTAAAATCACAGCAGAGAATGGCATCAGAAATACGACAGACAGATGGATGTTACTGTAACAGCTGTAAAAGGCCCATGTGAGCAAACGGGGATAAAGACTCATTTATTCCACTTCAGCTCTATTGCATTGTTTTATTCCTGAATGGACTGGGTACATGGTGATCCAATGGCAACATAATTCCAATTGTAAAATGATAATGCACAATTAGCAAACTGTCAGGTACAGCCAGCTGGAGGACTGGCTGCTGGCATCCTGCCTTTGACCAAATTAAAAAGTGGGAAATTTGTTAGCCAGACCCAGTTTTAGGGAGTGGAGTCCTGTGGAAGTGAAAGTCCTGTTTCCTTCCTCTTCAAGTTTTTCCTGTTCTTGACAACAGGGAGCTTCTGCTCTGCAGGTGCAAGGGAGGGGATCCAGGACAAAGCCATTGAGGTTATTGGAGACAAAAGGCTTGGTGCCTCAGGATGGCTTCTTAGAACAGAGGCTAGACAAGATTAAGAGAATAAATGTAGGTATTTATTAAAGGCCTTCAATAGATACACCTTGGGCAGTCAAAAGCCTCCCAGAGGCTGCACCGAAGCTGGACAATGGTCATGAGTTTTTCACACAATTATAAATTTGGTCCATTTACATATCAGGAGTTAATCCTCCAATTACTGCTTCAGGCAATGAAGTCATTTACTCCAAGTTATGCCCCACAATTCACTGTTGTTTACATTTTTCAGGGCCTGAGACTGAGACAGTCGGGTGCCCTTGAGTTTTAGGCCTAGATAGAAATTGTTTTGTCTCAATAAAATGGGAGAACAGTAGATGACAGGCTATGGAGTTTTAGAGTTATAGACTAGAGCAGTACAGGATGTAAAAAATATAAAAGCTAAATCCTGAGGCATCAGGCTAGGCTGGGAGGGGATGGAGCAGATCCCTATGAGCACCCACAGCTCCTTGGAGGGGTGTTAGCCAGCTGGGGGAGATGCTGCAGTGCCAGACAGTAAAACAAGAGTGCGGGGGCTGTAAAAGAGCTGCTTGGAAACTCAGAGTTGAATATTAGGAAGAGAATTTTCCCTAGAAAGGAAGGCCAGGCCTGGGATGGGCTGTCTAGACAGGCTGTGGAAGCGCCATCCTTGGAGGATGTGAAGCCTTGGCTAAATCCGAGCCAGCCTTGGCCACGGGCCCATGCTGAGCAGCATTAGGAGAGGGCCCTCATGGCCAATAATTCTGTGATAAGAGAGACTGGAAGGGAGCAGCTGTATCTGCAAAAATGTTTATTTTAATCCTCGCCATCAGACAGAATCAGCTGAGGGAGGGCAATCCTGAGGAAAGCATTTCTTAGAAACGTGAACAAAGGAACACCTTAAAAATCTAATAACACAGTGAGACATTCAGATGCTGTATTGCACTTTAGGCTTCTTAAAAAAACCCAAACAAATCTGCAGCACCTCAGGTGATACCCATCCATTTGTGTGCATGTCAAACACCAGTGGATCTATCACAGCTTTTCTTCACTTTGGGATAATTAAGCATAGATTCCACGGGCTC
Source organism: Chloebia gouldiae (assembly GCA_003676055.1). Taxonomy (NCBI): domain Eukaryota; kingdom Metazoa; phylum Chordata; class Aves; order Passeriformes; family Passeridae; genus Chloebia; species Chloebia gouldiae. The sequence goes on along the minus strand of QUSF01000027.1, from coordinate 5,933,731 downwards.
CTTATTTCCAGCACTGTATAAACAAGATTTGTTTTATTATGTTTACTCATTTGGAAAACAGCTAATACTTTGGGTGTGTATTCTAAGATTTTTTGAACTCACTTCAATATTTTTTCCTGTGTCATAATAGTTGGCTTGTAGCAGCAAAGTGGAGTAATCAGTGGGTTGTGGCTGAAATCAGAACCATGTACCAGAGGCTGGTTTGATCTTGTACGTCAGTTGTTACTACAAAAAAAAAAAAAAAAGAAAAGTAAAAGAAAAAAGACTGCTTGGTTGAATTTGAAGATAAGAGGAAAATCTCCTGAGGGGAAAAAATAAAGGAATACTTGCAGCCGGTAGCAGTTATTTTGCTTTCAAATGATCAGGGTTTTTCAAAGATTTCAGTCTTCTCCCAGGAAAATTTGAGCTGGTCCTGGTTTTGTGGAGTCATGGGAGCAGCAGGTGGGCACAGCCTGGTGACATCCCTGTCCCTGCAGTGGCACTCAGTGCTGTGACACCTCGAAAGACAGATCCCCAACACAGGGGACAAAGAAACCCTGTCCAAGCTTGGTGCTCATGCTGGTGATCTTCTTCTCCACATAAACTTCCTAAAAACCTCTATTGGATCTTCCCAAGCTTCAGAGCAGGGAACAGGGTTTTAGGATCCCTGTGAAATGGCAGAACTCCTGAAGCTTTGGCAGATCAGGCATTTCAGCTGTGCTTTCAACAACTCCTGTCCTCTCTGTGATGCTTCTCCTACAAGATCACATCTCTTGAGGGCATGCTTGTCACACATGCCATGAGGAAATTACCTTGAAGGTGCTCTGCCAGAAATCTCATTCTGGGCTGTTCTAGTTTGCTTCCTACTGGCTGAATGGCTGAGTTATCGTGGGAGCTTAGTCACATCAAGATATTGCTCAGAGCAAGCCTTGATTCATACAGCTGCATAGGAGGTTTTGGGAGATGATGGCTTCATCATGAGTCAGTTCTTCATTATCACATTCCTGTGATGTTACGCAGCAGTATTGGAGCTGCCACAAGCAGAGGCAGATGAATGATAGCAGATTAGATGGACCTTGTCTCTGATAATGGTGAACGTGTCACGCCTCAGACGATGCAAAGAGCCAAGTGCTGCATCAGGCTGCTCATGCGAGGAGACAAGAGCTTTTCCCAGCCCTGCCTGCACTCAGCTTAAATATAGAAATGGGAAAGTGACTTTGCAGCTTGATTTCTGCTATGCCTAACCATGCCTAATCATTCCTTTTGAAAAGCTTGTTAAGGTATTCTTGTCAATTAGCACTTGTTTCAGTGAGCTTCACGGATTAATTAGATGTTGCATTACAAAAATAATTATGCCTTTTAGCCATTTTCGGTTATTTACTTCCTTAAATGTTGGGTTTGTGAGGCAGAGGCTGGCTTGGTGCCACAGTCATTTGGGTAGAATCTAACACAGATTAATGAGCAAACTTGAAAAGCAAGCAGTGAGTTCCCCAGTGTTTTGTAATTAAGCAGTTTGATTAAAAACAACTGGAACAACTCTGTGCACTGAGAAATAAAGTGGGAACAGCTCTCAGCGCTGAGACCTCTGTAACAACAAGTATCAAACCCAGGGCTGAAAGCAATTTAGGGAGCTTGAAAGTTTTCTTGGCTACCTGATGGTTTTGTCAGAGAAGTTTTTGAAGAGCAGGCATTGAGGCAGTGCAGATGTTCCTCCCCAGCCTTCAAATTCACAAACACAATGACAGAGGGATACACTGACTTGTTTTTGAGGCAGAAACTCAAACGCTTGTCTTGACATACTTTTGCTGCTCCATGGACACAGCTCGTGTAGTTAAAAGGAGGTGGCTTTTGAATATGAGCTGAAAATTTGTGCAATGAGCTTTGAGGGAGTTCTGCCTCACTGTGAGCCAGTGAGACCTAAACCAAGCCCTTAAAAGTGCCTGTGCAAAAGGGCCTGTGGCCAGAATGGGTGCTGTAACCTGTGTTGGACCAAAGGTCTCAAATCACTGCTGGGGTAAAACTCCAGCCCCAGGTTTGGGGAAGCTTTGCTAATTTCCAATCCCTGACAGGCTGGCTCAGAGTGAAAACCAGGCATTGTAAGAGCCCTGACTTTGATTATCCCAGGGCTTCATCCTGCTGGTCCCTGCACATGTGAGCAGGGTTGGAATTGATGTGAGCAAGGCTGGGCTGAAAAAGCTGATCCTGCAGCTGGAGTGTGAGGCAGAGCTAAGTGCTGTTCACCTTGCATTAAGGGCAAGTCAGGTAGACAGAAAAAAATACACATGTTCTTCTCTTGCTGGCCCAGCATTACTTGCCTGGCTTACATGTCTGTCTGATGCCTCAGACATCAATTTTTTCTTATTTTCTAGCCCATTTTAGCTCTCTTTCGCAGGCAGATCTTGCTTAGAATCAATAGCTCCCCACTATCGGCCCCATTTAATGTCTATTCATTTATTGGATTTTGAAAATGGAAAGTAAGAAGACTTAAAAGACAAAATATGGGGTGTTTTCATTGAAGTGCAGTATTTGAAACACAGACTCTTTCTTTCAGCTTTAAGTATTACTGCATTACAAAACACAGTTGAAATGATTCATGCCTCAGCTTGACTTATAAAATCCATAAGCAGATTGCAAAGATCTCTTCTTCTAAAACTGAGGCATCAAAACTTGCTTGGACCAAAATTATAGTCAGCTCCTTGTTCAGATTTTCCCTAAATTTGATCCAGGTCATAAAGTCTTTCATATCTGCCTTCTTCCAAGCTATGGCACAGATGGAATTCTTGGAGACCCCTGGCAGTGGCCTGTCCCTTCACTGTGCCTTCCTATGCTGAAGGGTGGTCGGCTCCTGTCCTGATGGGACCTTTGATGGCACCTGTGAGGTTATCAAGGCTGTAGATTTGTCAGTTGTTCTTGCAGGGAAATGTTCTGTCTCCTAGAGAGCGTTATGATTTGGATGTTTGGAGGAAAAAAAAAAATCAGGACTGTGCCTTCCTCTTCCTCAGGACAGTGAGGACAGAAGAATTCAGTGAGGAAAATTTACTCATTTTCTGTTGGCAAAGTCCTTGAGGCAGCTGTGTGGGGATGAGATGAGCAGGGAGGATTTAACCCCTTCACATGCCTGGCATGACCCTGGCATGGAAATGATTCCTTTTATGAGTGATATAGGCACTTTCCACTGCATGGAATGCATGGATACTGCAGAGCAGCTTTTCTGAGCCAACCCCAGCACACAGGAAAATGCTTTGTGAGGCAAAAGGGTAATCAGGAAAGTTCTCTCTGCAGTAAAACAAACACAAACAGCATGTACAGCTCTATAACCTTTTTTGGGGCTGTTACTCCTGATTTGCCTGAATAGAGACACAGCAGTGAATGCTTTCCCACTGGGAATGGTGACAGAGTCCACCCTGGAGATCCAGAGAAGTTGGAACTGTTTGAGAAGAGTCAGCAACACGGGAGAGGGTGTCTGCAGAGGGTCATTTACATCACACGTGGCTCCTTTAAAGCTGTCTGCTGTGTAAGAGGTTGAAGAAATAATGTTAGTAATGGCACTGTCTTAAATCTCTGGGGAAGATGTGTGCCTGTCTGTAGAGCTCCCATAAAAGATGCCAGGAAGGATCCAAAGACCATAAATGCCTAAAGAATTCCTTGGTATCTACATGTAGTGCAGAGCCTTCCCCAGGAACCAGGCCAAAAGTTTTATTGTGGCATCAATTGTCAAAAAGGGCCAGCACAGCTCATTTCAGTAGCCCTTCTCTTCTTGGTGACAAGGACAATTTCAGGGTCCAGGGAGAAGAGCTGCTTCTGCACTGGCCATTGGGCAGAGGCCTCAATCACATCCAGCACCAGAGGGAAAACCCTTTCTCTTTTAGGTGTCCAACCCAGCTGCTGGGCAGGTATTTGCTGTTGGAGGCTCCCTGCATGTTAGGATGGTTAGTAAAAAGAAGTCTGAGTTTGGAATAGTGAAATATGGACATAAAAATAAGTGAATGGAAGGCTAACTAAACTGAGCTTGCAAAATATATTTAGCACAGTTACTACAACTCATCTTTTCCACCTGTAGTGAAAGGGACTCAGCTCTGGTCCCAAACTTACAGAGTGTCTTTAGTCCAGGCAGCTCAAGGGCTGATAAATCTGTGCCTTAGTGGTCCAGGCTTCAGTGCAAGGTGCACAGAGTGAACTTGAGAGGCTTTGTGCATGTGCAGGATTAATTTTGGCAGCTCCTGCTTCACTGCTCCCAGTATTCCAGCAAACCAGATTAAGGATACCGTGTGTATCTCTGCTCTAACACCTTCCCCCTCCTTGTAACAGATACGCTTTCATGCTGACTTACAGTGGTGATTACTGTGAAGCAAATACTGCCACCTTTTCTTTCTCTTGTGTCTGACATATCCCTTTATGTTGTTCAACTGTGAATTTCTTAGAGCTGGGTTTAATCTCCTTGAATTCCTGGAGAACATCTGGCAAATCATGGATGCAAGTGTGTACAGACCGAGATAAACCCCACCTGGGTGAGACTGCTCCTCTACTCAGGATGGGAATCAAAACCAGGCAACATAAAGATTCCCAACTCATCTTTTCTTTCCAAATTCCAGCACAGTGGCCCTGAACTCATGGCTCTCAAACCTCCTGTTCCTTGCAAAGCCCTGGGAGTGCTGGGTCTGACCAGTGTCTTGGTTTGAAAGGACAGGTGTCTGCTAAGGAAGGCAGAAGCCTCCCCTGAAATGGAAAATGTAAACCCCCTCCCTCCAAATTGTATAATTTTGAAATTAAGGGGGTTCTCAGGTAAAGATATAAATATCTTTCCCTATGAAGGGAATAGAAATAACAGTTCTTTATTAAGAAAAATTTTAAAAATACAAATAAAATAGTACAAAACCACACTGCCAGAGTCAGAACAAGCCCTGACCCCCTGTGGGTCAGGGAGGTGGCAGCAGCCCCATGCCAGGGTGGCTCAGCCCTCCTGCAGTGCCAGCTGTGCTTCTGCTGGAGCAGGGATCCTGCACAAGGGGGGAGTTTTCCTCTGGAGCTCCAGGGCTGGGGGAGATGGGCCTGGGCTCCTCTGGGAATGCAGGGGGAAGAAAGCTGCTCCTCTGGGAATGC